>CALYLW010002539.1:0-42652 GCA_944989445.1 Ampullaceana balthica
AAATCATTGCCAATAAACCTTTAATATATTTGTTTTCATTCATTTGACTTAAAAACTACCGATATCACGACCCAAACATTTATTATGTATTTAGGCCTTTTGGGCAACTCGGTCACTCAATGAGTAGGCTGTCTGAGCAAACATTTCATTATCAATGAAGATCTAACATTTTTTTTTACAAATAAAATATTTTACATACGTTCAAGACTAAAAATCCAACGTAAGATGCTTCCAGGTTTAATGAAAAACTATAATGTATAAAAAAATAAATAACCATTGTATTTTCTCAATATCTTATAGTAAAAAACAACAGTCGTTACCTGTGCCACTGAATACCTATCCGTATCGGGGCAATATTTCTAAAATTTTCTGCAAGGCCGTAGAGGGAAGATTGGCCCAAGAATAAGGTTGTTGCTACTGTTGCCTTCTTGTCGGACACTGTTTTTAGGCGAATCTCTTTGGTAATCGCCAGCGTTTTCACGATCAAAACTCGTCCTCTGTCTTTTTGACGGCTGCATTTTTTGAGGTTCTGGCTATAGGATGGGGTTTATATACAATTGGTGATTACATTGTTTGAGTTATATTTCACTTCTTTAATTTTTAAAACGCTCTTTATTTGGACACAGAAAAATCAGCTCATTTCAGGTAACAGATTTGATTACAAGGAATAACGTTTTAATTATAACTTCTTCCGTCTCTTTGAAGATGGCATTTTTTCGTCCACGGCAACAGTTTGTATGGCCCTAGCGGTTTGAATCAATCCGTGACTACATAAATTTATTTTGTTGAATTTCATAAAAATTGTAACAGTTGGTCCTAACTAAATTTCTGATAATATCACCTACATCACTAAAAATATTCTACATCTTTAAAAGGGATTTTTGAATTTTCTGTACATAAGAGATTTAAACTGATAGTGCCAACTAGTGTTTTAAGTAGGCAGTAGGGAATTCCCGGAGTTTGCGTTAAATTTAGATATAAATTTGTCTAAAAAAATGCTAGAAAAAGTGTATTTGTGATAGATTAAATAAGTTAAGATAAACCAATTGCCATTCACTTAAGTTACTTGCGCATCGAACAAACAATGTTTTTAATAACCCAATGCACAAAAAGTCTTAATTTAATTACTTAATATATAGTTTATTTCATTTCAATTTTGCATCTTTTGGTCTTAGGGGCCGTCCATAAATGACTTCATGCAGCTATTTTTTTTATGGCTTACTATTTGTTTAATGACTTCACGCGTGTTACGATATTAGAGTGCAGCCTTACACTAAATACATACTTAAATGAAAAATAAAGTGATTTGAAACATGATCATTTTCAAATAGAACAAGGAATTTTATGGGAACGTGGGCGACTTTCTGACGTCATATTGGAGAGGGGGGTCTACCTTTTTAGGACGACGTGTGACGAGGGGGAGGGGGTAAAAATCTGCTAAAAATCGCGTGATGTCTTCTATGGAAGGCCTCTTACACTAATAATAAATTACTCAAAACACTGTTAAAATGTGCTTTATAGAGCGATGTTACCTCATTTCAAATGAAATGATTTAACTCACTATTGACACACTATTAAAAAAACAAAACTGGTATTGGAGTACTGTAAAGAAGACTATAATCTGCTAGTGCTGGACGGACGCATACATGGGTGAAGAAGGCCGATGGTTGCATACCCTATTTTCGGGTCACATAATTATTTTTTAACTTTAGTCAGATCATTCAAACCGTGTTAACATAACACTGACCTTGTAGACGGTCATTTTGTATTAACAAATGACCTTTGTGACGGTCAATTTATATTAAGGCAGACCCTTGGTGACGGTCATTTTGTTTTAACACCAACATTGAGACGGTCATTTTGTATTAACACCAACCTTGTGACGGTCATTTTGTATTAACACAGACCCTTGATGACGGTCATTTTTATTAAGGCAGACCCTAGTGACGGTCATTTTGTATTAACACCAACCATTGAGACGGTCATTTTGTATTAACACAGACCCTGAGACGGTCATTTATATTAGGCAGACCCTAGTGACGGTCATTTTGTAATAACAACAAAAATGTCCACACAAAAAAACTAATGAACATATGAAATGTTTTAAATTTTGTGTATTATTTTTTTGTATTTAAAAATTTCAATTTTAAAAAAGTTTGAATGTTTCTTTTTGCTCTTATATATGTCTATTAGTTGAACTTTTTTTATATCATATTACAGAAAGGTGCATTTAAATGCACACTAGCGTAATAATTAATTTGATTTTTTGCCATGTGAAGTTATCATTATCGGTTTTTTTCTTCTTTTTTGTCTCCATCGTAAAATGGATTGGATATTTGATCCTGTTATTACTTAAGGTGTTTGATTTTTAACCACAGTTTACAGTGTTAATTTGTAAGTTCGAACCTATTACAAATATGTTTCAGTTTTAGAAGGGGTTTAAACAAATCATTAATTTTTAAAAATAAAATCTTTATACAAAGAAGTCAACCAAAAACCTAAAATTAAATTTTAATAAAATAGCCACGTCATCTTTTATCATTCCAATCCATGTTTGACATGCAATACGTAGCTGATGTTGATTTAATTTGTATTATTTCCTGTTAATTAATAGCTGGAATAACCTGTTTGATCTATTACCAAAGACGTACGTGTTTCTAAAAGGTGACGGATTGTTCTACTTGACGTGTATTTACTATAACTCAAAAAAACAACAACCTCGACATCGTACCATCTTAATTCTTTCTGGAATGCCATTTATTACCTCCATCGAAGTCGACCGTTAACACGTCACAACGGAATAAGTGGGGAGGCCATTGCTGAGGAGCGCAGCCTCTGGTGGTCAAAGGTACGCGAGGGCACCCAATCTGCGGAAGCCACCCTCACAGCTAGGAGTGAAGAGAAAAGAGCCTTGAGAAAGGTGGAGGAGTGTGGATGAGAAGGAGACGATGTCGCCGCGGAAGGACGGAAGCCTAATGAAGACCTCAAGGGAAGAAGCTGTTATGTGACCTTTTTAAAACTTTTTCTGTGTTCACCTCTATCTGATAGAGGTCGAAACATAGAACTCTATAAATGAGATTTTATGAATATCCCACCAAATAGAAACAACACTTTAACTGACAAAATTTCAAGGCTTGTTCTGTGAAAAGGCCAATGCCAGAGACAAACTCCTATCATTGCTGATTGTGACTTTGTCAGTTTGATCCCGTCATAGCCATCTGCTTTCAATCTCTTGATCGATACAGGGAGGGTGGGGGTGGAGGGCTTCACAAATTGATTGATGATTGTGTTTGGTGGGAGCTGATGACGTCAAACAAAGAGGTAGGCGGCTCTAAACTCTCGTGTTAATATCGATCTGCCTTTGACGATAAGTAGAAAACAAATTAATATAGAAAATTGGTTCTTTTTCTATTACGTTTGAAATTAAGGCTTTGTATTAATGCAGTGGATAAAGGATACGTAACACGGTCTAAAGTATGGCGTTCAGTATTGAAATATATTTTTAAAAATAGCATGATATTTTTTAATGATATTTAGTAGCCTTATATGTAGTGTGACACACAGTAGAATATTTAATAATTCATATTTGTATGACATTTACTATTACCTATAGTAAACATATATAATGTCATATGTCATGAAAGCTGAAGTGTTACAAATACTGTATAAGCATGTAATTGTTTATCCAAGAATTTCTTTTAAAAAGAATTTAATTTCTTACCGTAATATGAAAAAGATATATTTTGAATTTTTATTTATCAAATCTGAAACAAATCATACTAATCTTCTCATATTAAAAATGTACCTTTTTATAAATTACTTTTAAAATATATCTGGGTCTAATTGAGCTTTGATTTTTCTTTAAAGGTAGCTGCAATCCAAAACATTTGTCCTTTCAACATAGAATAAAGAAAAAAAAAGATTATACACTGCAATTTTTAACAGTGCTTCTGAGATTATTTGCATTAAGAGAACAGGAAGTAAATATGCTCACATTAAATCTGAACGCCAGACAAAGCTAAAATGTACATTTTAAATTTACATAAACATTTTACAAAAAAAAGTGCTCAAATATATTTATTTACTATCTTTTAACATAGTCTAACGTCATGGATGATGCCATGCGTTGAAAAGAACTCGTTAACGTCCATTTGAAAAGGCCTATATACAAATATTTGTAAAAAAGGATTACTCTTTTCTTTTGGTATATTCAATAGCAAACTACGGTGGGAGATTTAGTCTTAGAACACGGACATTATAGAATGAAAAGATTTAAATCAATGCAAACATTCCTAATGCGTTGTTTTGTTTTAAGCCAATAAAAGTTTTAAAGATATTGATTTTGGCTTATGATAAAATATAGCTATCTCGCGATATATTCAAGTACGATACTATACAACAATAAAAATATGCTGGTGGTGAAATTTTTATTCGCATTTTAAAAATTTCATAAAATTTTCAGTGTGATCAGGATCATTTGATGTGAAACTGAAGATTTATTTAATTCTATTATCCTGGAATACATTCTGGAGTGAAATGTAGCATTTATTTCTTATCAATACAACTGTAACATTAGAATGATTTTAGTCTTTCAATAAATGTCTGAAAAATTACGTTAGTTAGTCAGCTTTTGGGGAAAATTTGTCGTTCTGAATTAAATATTTTAAAAAAGTGATTTGCTACAATGGAGAAAATATTTTTTTCACTAGGTAAGAATTAGAAAATAAATTAGAAAATATCATAAGGAAATAAAACACGTGTTCTTGAATGAACTACAACAAGAACATTTTGAACATTCCCGTCAGTCAATAGTTTAAAACCAAAATGTTCTTGTAATCGTCAGGAAATTTGTTATTATTTATTGGCCGCTATTTTTTTTTACTTTATGACTTCCCATAATTTTTAAGTGATGTGTAAATAATCGTTAAAATATAATTTAATATTTAAAATGTGTAACGATTAATCCAGAAATTAATCGTTATTTTCCGCAGACCTAATATATATATATAACGTTTAAATGAGTTTATCATTTCACAAAAAAGTATACTTAAAAATATTAATTTGCATTTTATGATCAATTTTGTTTTCTTCAGAAAACTAGCAAAAATTATTATTTTTTTTTAAATTGACACCCTTAATACAATAATTATGAACGTGTATTACTTACGAAGTCCCAAATCAAACACAAAAATTATGACGTAATGAACTTTAATAATTTTTTAAACAAATAAGTGTTATTTTATTTTAAAAATTATATTATTTATATAATAAAATATCTACGATTTGTTGGTTTCCATTTTACAGTTTGTGTTTACGTCCTAAACTTCAAGGGCACAGAATCATTCGATTCAACGTCTATTTGTAGGTTCAAACGCTACACGTCAAATGATCTAAGAATCGTACTTCCTGGCAAATCATTGCAGGTTAAATCTGCCACCTCTTGCGCCATGAAAGCGCTGACCTGGTCCTCTGTGATCAGATCCTTCATGTACAACAACAAAACCGGACAATGTTATCCCGAGGTTGAGCTAAGCGCCACGGGTCGCCTCCAAGCGCCAGAGGAAAACCTGTACCTCAACTCGGTGTGTGACTATCAAAAGGGATTTCACCTTAGTTCCCACAACACGACCACTGCTTGCATCGGTTTCTTCAACGAAACCCTCAACTACACCAACGCCGTCAGGTCATGTAAAGAAAAACAAAGTTTCCTCATGTCAATCAAAACAATAGATAAACTTGAAATACTCAGACAGGAAGTCCCCAGTACCTTAATAGACGCGTGGATCGGTCTAGATGACATGGCTATGGAAGGGTACTTTACTTGGATAGAGGACTCAAGCCTACTGGATGGTTCATTGAAAGGTCAGATTTTTATGGCTAATGAACCCAACGACGGCAGCTCGAATGAAGACTGTGTCGAATATAAACATCCCGATAGACTACTTAACGATGACACATGTTCAGACAAGTCACCATATGTGTGTGAGCAAACAATACTTTATTAGCACCGTATTGGGACAAGTTATTTTACAATCTTTTGGATGAAAAAACTATTTTTCATTAACTCGCTATTGTACTACTAATCATCGTTTAACATGAACGTTAGAAAACAAGTTTAACATTTAAAACAGAAAAAGAATTAAACAGAAGACAATAAATGTGCACAATTATTTTTTTCTAAAGGTAAAAGAATAAAATTAAGTCATAATGATTTGTTTTTTAAAAGCAACGATCAATTTTTCCCTAAACACGGGTGGATGTAGGAGATCTTTTGCGGATCATTTTCTCGTTTTTATAATACTCAAGCGTTTACTTTTTAAACTGTCTTTCTTATATTTTTTAAATTGAGATTGAATTTGTAAAACATTCAAGAAAGAAATCGATAATACATGTAGTACTTCAGTACTTTATCTTTAATATCTACATATATAATGCACCAGAAATTAAGACAAGCAGAAAAAGAAGAGAGAAAATAAGCATGACGAATAAACCATGCAAGGGTCGACCAATATCAGTTTTTGGTTGGCAAGCGAGGGTGGAGCAGGTTGGGGGTTCAACCACAGTGCGCATGTTTCCAGACCGAAAATGCGTCCGAAATTCCCTCAACGTTCACTCGAGATGTTCTCTAATTCTTCCTGCTGCTGTTTATTTCCGTTCTTTTCCCCCCTTCCTTTGCACTATTATATATGAAAAATTCTGAGGCGTATGATACACCGCGGGTCGTATCTAGTATAGATGTAATGCGGTGTCTCAAAATACAGAATCATTTCCAGGTTTTATATTACGATTCCTAGTCATGAATGCCAAACATTCCTATTGTCGGGAGAAGCTGAATACTTTGATAATGTCTTTGTGATGCATGTACTTTTGATGCATGGTCACCACTTGGTCACGTTGACCAATCAGTGGGGAACTACTTAGCGAAATGTTAGCAACATATGATAATTAACATAGGAGGATTTTGATTTCTTGTTGCCATCAAATCTCTTGAATGCTTCTCTGGGTTATTTTAATATTTGCTTTAACCAACAATTTCTGTTGGTGAAAGCGATTGGTTGTGGGGAGGAGGGGGGGGATTTTCTCTAGATATTTGGACGTTTGAAACATTTCATCAAGGTCTTAATATTTCAAATGATGTTGATCACAGCTGTTGGTTTCCGCACAGGTCACTAACTTGGCTTTTGCGTTAGGCGGGTAGATGAAATATTTATTTTTATCTTGTACCCCAGTTATCAAAAACATTATCATTGTAGTTTTTAAGTTGCATGTGTGCATATGTTAGGTTAGTCTTGGATGACTTTCAGCAAGCTGAAGCTGAAATACAATACCGAAGAATTCCTCCTTAGTAATTTTAAAAAAAAATCACACAGTTACGCAAGTGTTATTGCTTCTGTATTTTTTGTTTGATTAATGTTTCTTTTTCATAGATTTAAAAAAAATGTAAATCATGTATTTAACTTTCAACATAAAATGATAATAGCGAATGTATAAACGTGCAGGACATTTTTGTCTATCTTGTATTTCTCAGTGCATGTGTCTCTGTCGTGTTCTGTGCGTGTGTGTGTATTGTGTTACGTGTGTGCGTATTTTTCTTTCTTTTATTTTTTGCTTGGTGAGTGTTTGTGTGGATATATTTGTCGTTTTTAGCTTAATGTGAGTGTTGGAGATTACATTCTTATTTTAAAAGTTCATACTATATTTTATATATATGTAAATACAATTCAAACCAGGCACATTATAATAGTATCGGTATCCTTCAGTCTCGAGAGAAGATGGTGCATCAAAATTGGGTTTGGTTGCATTTCCTCGTGTGGCTGAGCAGTCCTATGCTTTAGTGACAGTCTTTACCACAGCTTTTACACACGAGTTCTGTGCTTCCCAATGTGTTGGCCTTTCTTCTAGCTCTTCTGTCTGTAGCCTCCGACATCCTTCGCTCCTCGGCTACTATGACGCCCTCTTTTACAACTGTGCGCCACGAAGATCGGCCTTCTGCTTTGCATTCCCAGTCACTTGTGTTTATTCTGGCTGCTTCCATTTCACTCTGGCAGACATCTTTAAATCGAAGACGTAGGTGACCTGTCTTCCGCTTCCCCGATGCCAGATCTCCATATAGGAGGTCCTTGGGGATACGAGACATGCTCATTCTTGTTACATGTCCTGGCCATCTTAGGCGTCTTTCACTATGGATTGAGAACATGCTTTGGATATTGAGACGCATCAGGACCTCATTATTTGGCACTTGGTCTTGTCATTTAATGCCAAGGATGCGACTCAAGTGAAAGCTATTAAGCTTGCAATCATGGTACACATAAGCGGGTCCATGTTTCATTCCTGTATAGGGTTGATCATTTCTAGGACCGGAAAACGTCATAACTCATTCGGTCATTGGGCTATTTGTAGATTCAGGTCCAACATTTCTGAAACATCCATTACAACAGTGTATTTTGATACACAGATATAACTAAAAACAATATTCTAAGTGCAATTTTTGTGCAAAAGAATATTTCTTTACACTTAGTTTTCCAGCTGAATAAATTATTAAAATGCCGAGACTTAAAACTTAAATACATAAGCCTAAACATGTGTATGCGGTCGTTCGATAGTCGTAACTATGGTAAACATTAGTCCTAGCGTAATAGTAGTCAATTATTAACACATATATATATTTTAATATTGATTGTTTTCCTTGGTCTTTATAAACATAAATTCCTTGGTATTTATTAGTAATAAAATTACACTAAGATTATGACTTTAATTATAATTACATCGTTAGTATTAGTAGTAAATAAGTAAATAGTATGAAATATTAAAGTTCACGGACGAACGTGGAAATGAATTAGAACTAGAGCCTCAGTCAGAGCAGAGTCTCTAATTTATTTACATAAAATTCATAAATCATACTCACAAGGACGTTCCATTTCACATAATATACTATATCATATAATTTAAAATTATATTAATATTTTAATTTTAAAATTTATATAATAAAGCCTAAGCATTTTTTTTAAATAAGTGTAAGCGAAATTCGATAGTTGGAGCCGTTAGCATTACAACTAGTCACTAGTACTAGTACTAGCAAACGTATATTTAATATACATTTTTTTTCATTGTTTCATATAAAATATATATGCCTTAGTATTTATTAGTAATAAACACTTCGATCACGACATTAATTCTAATTACATCATTAGTATAAGTAGTAAATTAAATAGTACGAATGAATAAAATTCACGGACGAACGAGCGAATTAACTAAAAAAGTATATTCATAGTCACTGATCCATTTACATATTAAATTAAATTCACTCTCGCAAGGACGTTATATTTCGCATTATATAATATATTAAATAATATAACCTTATACTTATATTTTTATTTAAAATTCTATAAAATTAAGGTTTTGAATATTGTCTGTAGGATCTTTTCCTCCAAAAAAATGTTTACTACATACACGCATGTGTTTGGAAAGACTGTGGAAAAAAATTGCTAATTTTTTGGATACATAACATTTCCTAAACATACGCTTGTAAACAAGTTGTTGGACACAGAAAAAGCTCAATTTATATCGGAATAGCGGAGACAAGTTTACTAACCGACCTTACACATTACCCGGATGTAAAAACACATTTTTATTTAATTATATTATTAGACTTCCGGTAAAATAATGTAAATAATGACCAACCCTATAACAGCGTACTGATGACGCAGGCCCGATAGACACAGTTTGGTTTTCTCCATTAGTTTCATATTTAGCATGTATTTAGTTTAGCCATAGTGGCAGCTGCTTTGACAATTATACTGTTTATGTCGTCCTCGATAGACAGTGAGTCGGAAACCTTGGACTCATTGTAGGTGCAGCTGTCCACAACCTCCAAATGTTTATTGTCGATATTGTTGGTAGGAGGAGAACATGCGTATTGGGCCATGATGTTTGTCTTTTTCAAGCTGATTTGCAGACCAAATTCTTTGCAGGCGTTTTGAGAAGCTTGACACGAGTTGTTGCAAACCAGTTTCTGTGTTTGCTGTCAGTTCCGCATTATCCGCAAAACGTAGCTCGTGAATTAGGACATCTGTCTTTTTGGTTTCGGCTCGGAGGCGAGCAGTGTTGAAATGTTCTGCATCAGCTCTGGTGTGTAACCAGATTCCATCACTGCTATCTTTGAATGCGTATCGAAGCAATACATAGAATAATATTGCGAACAGTGTTGGTGCCACTACACAACCTTGTTTAACTCTGCTGGTGACTGGAAACGCTTCTGACTTAGCTCCATCAAAATGCACTGTGCCCTGAATATTTTCATGGAACATTCTGATGATGGCCAGTAGGTGGGGGTACTCAGCTTTTTCCATGATTTGAAATAGCCATCTGTGACTGACTAAATCAAAGGCTTTCATTAGATCCACAAAGACAATGTATATTGACATCTGCTGCTCGCTTTATTTTTCCTGGAGCAGTCGTATGAAGAACGCCCCCTCTATAGTAGACCAACCAGCCAGGAAACCACACTGAGATTTTGGATAAACTCGGGTGGCTAAACTCTGTAATCGTATTAGTATAGGGCACATAACATAAAAATACTAATAATTAAACAAACATTCAAACTGAATTAGACAATCATTCTTTTTTTTTAAGGTAAACCTTTAAGATTGTGTCAAATGTGTACATAAGAACAAATTCAATCACACTCTTTAGACAGTACACATTGATATTAATAAACTAAACAACTGCTTCTGAATAAAATGTTTTGTTCATCTTGAATAAACCAGTATCATGTGCTTCGCACTAACATATATAGAAAAAAATAATTAAATCCGAAAGTTGTAGCTGCATATAGAAATCACACTCTGCTATTTGAAGAAAAAACAACCAAAAAACTCGTCTCAAATGGCATGGAAACGTTAGATTTCCACTGAGAATATTAAATATTTGCTACAAACTAATGAATTAACCCTCCATCAATCGACCAATGACAACGTTTAACCCATTAAGTACCACAGCCTGGTACACTCAGCGTTCATTAATTCTGGAACGCTTGGGTTAATAATTAAAATAATATAGCAGATCTTTAATTATGACAAATTTTTATGAAATTAAATTGCAGCAGTAAAGGTATATGTTGGAACATTATTTTGAGGAACTTAAACTTTATGCATTGCTTCAAAATCTCCAAATTAATGTTACCTGTAAGTTCAATTATTATAAAAGCCAGGACCTAAAAAGAACTGTTTATTATTTTTTTTTATAATCATGTCCGTGTACCTTATTTACATTGTTTTCATCTTTAAAAAAATTATATACAGACGTTTCAGAAATAATGTCAGTAATCATAATTCCAATATCATATCCCCCGACCCCATAAACATTTCATCCCTTAAAACCGAATAAAAAAAATTAAGAAATCAATAATGCCATGTTATTCACATGTTTGTATTCTTTTTTTTTAAAAAACATCATTGTAGGTTTAAAAGTTCGAGTTACCTTTTAGTTCATCAATATTATGCTTCAGCTCAAATTGCTATTCCAACAAGCATTAAGGAAAGGTAAACATCTTGTGATCTCCAATCTTTTCTGTGGGAGAAATCCTTTTAGTTTTGTTTACTTACGAAATCAATAAAACGACATTAACATTAAATATTTCAAAATCATGAATTACGTTAAACTTTCTGACATTTAGTGCAACTCGTTTAATGAATATAAATGTAAAATCTCGAACATACATTTCTAGAGCCAAAAACAAATGTAATGAAATGAGACGATACTTTGTGTACTGAACTTGGCCTCTTGTCAATATTTTCAAAGAATGTTTAAATTGCAAGGTTAGTTTGATTACAGGTTTTAAATAATGCTGGAAATCGGTTAAGAAATCAATCTTTAAGATAGTTTTTGCTTTCAATTTTCTGCTATTTTTATATAAACTTTCTTTCAAGTAAAATATAATCAAATGTTTTCTTTCATTAACGCTCTATTTATTTGTGAAGCTAAGAATGTCTGTTGCTATGGCAGATGTTACAACATGAATGACTGGTAATGTCATTTCATGCTATAAACGTTAAGGCGTTGACCTCAAAAAGACCAAATAATTAAAATCGTTATCATCTCCTTCCAACATCTTACACACACTCAAATTTATCAAACTATAAATAGCTCACAATTTATATTTCTATCTTTAAATCAATATGTTTGAAAAGTCGTACGTGTTATGGTCTTAAATGCAAAATGTCTTTCAACCAGATAAATGGTGGAGGAGCAGTTGCTGGTTTTTGCTTCTTTGGAAATTATATATTGTGTAAGTATTGAAGTTTTATACATAAAATTAAAAGAACTGTTTGAACATATGTTTTAAGATCTATATTTAAACTACAAAGATGCAAACCGAAATTAAGCTCGGTTCATTGATAATGAATTTAGTGAAGGCGATTTCGATTTTGTTTTTATAGAAATGAATTCCTTGTTTCGATCAACTCTGGGTTAGTATTACTCCTAAATCTAAGCATAATAGATGATGTCTAAAAATAAATGAACATACAAAAACAGACTTAATTTTCGTAATGATTGTAGCATACCAAAGCCGTGAACAAAGATAAGCCGGAAAACAAACATCCTTTGCAAATAAAAGTATCTTTTAAAAATGTTCAATTATTCTTTTGTCCATATACAAGAACAAACACACACAAATTCTTGTTCTTCCCGTCGGGGCTTCGGGATTGGTATGGATTGTCTAATCAAATCAGGAAAGCTTACACACTATCAACATTTAAAACTCTAAAATATGAAAGACTGAACAAAAAAGCATGGATACATGTATGATGCAGTAATCTTCTATATAAAATGAAAGTCTCCAATGTATATAATAATAATCTTACCGTTATCCCGAAGCTGACAAATTTCTCTCAACCCCCCCTCTCCCCCATCACACACACACAAACAAAATATTTGTGACTGGACAACTTATTTTTCATTTTTCCTTTAAAAACCAAGTTTTATTTGGAAATAGTAGCATAACTACTTTAATAAAATCATACAATTCTAATGCAAGATAAATCAACACTTTTTCTAATTATATTGTATGGGGTAAAGGCACAGTTACACATACATTTCATTTTTTGATCATTTCTTTCAGAAATGCTATTGTTGTATTATTATTTTTAGTGTATGAATAATTTCATTACGTTTCTTCTTTAAATGATACATTTTCTTTGAGAACAATTCAATGGATTAAAGTTCTGTTGTTTTTTTTAATCGTAACTTTTTTCATTTTTTCTGTTCTAATAATTTATTAAGAATACATTTCAATAGACTATTCAATTTAAAAAAAAATAGTTTAACTGCAAAGATTACAAAAGTATTAGCGTTCACAGCATTGATTGAAGTTCATTTTATATGTATCCTGCAGGAGTTCACTGAGGCTCAAAAATACATAACATGGAAATTCTTTGGTCACTTTCTATCGTTACATAGATTTTAATGTCGGCTCATCAAGTTCAACTGTCAACTGGATATAGACATCTGATGTGTCATGCGCACTCACCATCAGAAACCTATTCCCAGCGTC
The DNA here is from genome assembly GCA_944989445.1 of Ampullaceana balthica. Classification (NCBI taxonomy): domain Eukaryota; kingdom Metazoa; phylum Mollusca; class Gastropoda; family Lymnaeidae; genus Ampullaceana; species Ampullaceana balthica. The sequence goes on from CALYLW010002539.1 coordinate 13,553, forward strand.
ACGCAGTTTTGTGTTTAATTAAAAAAACCCTTCAATGCTCTCCAGGATGCGGCATAAACACCAGCAGTCGACCCGAATCTTCCTTCCTGTACAGAAAAGTCAACTGTGATGAAACAAAACGGTTTAAGATGTTGGCTAACGGAAGTTCCGTAGTTTGTATTGGCTTTTTTAACCACTCGGTCAACTACTCGACTGCAGACATTGTGTGTGGCTCCAAGGGCGCTTTTCTGATGTCGGTCAAAACTGTTGACAAGCTCAACATGCTGAGACAAGTTGTCAACGTGGGAACAGACGCGTGGATAGGTATGGAAGATATCTTAAAGGAAGGCAACTTTATCTGGAAGGAAGACAACACCACGCTGACTAACGAGGCCAATACGCTTCTCTTCAAATTCAATGGAACAAGAACCGGATCTGGTTGCGAAGACTGCGTTCTGTACGTGTCAGGGATCAACGATGGTCTCATAGATACGAAATGTTGAGACCTATGGCCGTATGTCTGTGAAATAACACTGTGAATTATGAAATAACACTGTGATCTATGAAATAACACTGTGATCTTTGAATTAACACAGTGATTTATGAAATAACACTGTGATCTTTGAAATAACACCGTGATCTATGAAATAACACTGTGATCTATGAAATAACACTGTGATCTATGAAATATCACAGTGATCTATGAAATAACACTGTGATCAATGAAATAACACTGTGATCAATGAAATAACACTGTGATCAATGAAATAACACTGTGATCAATGAAATAACACTGTGATCTATGAAATAACACTGTGATCTATGAAATAACACTTTGATCTATGAAATAACACTGTGATCTATGACATAACACTGTGATCAATGAAATAACACCGTGATCTATTAAATAACACTGTGATCAATGAAATAACACTGTGATCTATGAAATAACACTTTGATCTATGAAATAACACTGTGATCTATGACATAACACTGTGATCAATGAAATAAAACTGTGATCAATGAAATAAAACTGTGATCTATGAAATAACACTATGATCTATGAAATTACACTGTGATCTATGAAATAACACTGTGATCAATGAAATAACACTGTTATCTTTGAAATAACACTGTGATTGAGCCTTGTCGGATAGACGTAATTATCCAACTCTCACGAGTAGAGATGAGAGGAGACTATAGGTTTCAACAAGAAGCATGGCTTGTGCAGTGGCTCTCTTCGAATCTCTGTGTATGTCCTACAATCTATTCTCAAGTGTTAACTGTCTCAAAAAATTATTATTGTTGTTTCTCTCTTCAGGATGTGATGCAGGATATTCAGTTGTACATTTTTATAGATTGATGTTCATAATATTTTCCGAAAATAACTCCACTAAATTTATTAACTTAATATCATACTATTGTAAACTTTTGTTATTGGCGCACAAGGTAATCCTATATAATAAAAGGCAAGTTTCTGTCCTTTCTGTCCTTTCTGTCTCGTCATCTATAGCGAGTGGTCCCTCAAACACATATGACTCCTACAGCCAATCACTAGCGGAGAAAAATTTAGATATTACGCGGAGGTTCAAAACGAGTTATTTTTGGTGCAGTTTTTTTGTCAAAATTCATTATGTTGTTCCCACTATGCCTGCCGCTTATTCCAATGATAATTCTGTAAAATGCTTTTTCCTTGATGGTCCTGGGGGGTAGTGGCAATAGTTTTAAGTGTTGTTTGTTTTTGTTGCTGTTATTGTTGTTGTTGTTTTGTTGTTGTTGTTTTTGTTGTTGTTTTGTTGTTGTTGTTTTGCGGTTGTTGTTATTGTTGTTGTTATTGTTGTTGTTTTGTTGTTGTTGCTATTTTTGTTGCTGTTTGTGTTGTTGTTTTAATGTTGTTGTTTTGTTGTTTTTGTTTTTGTTGCTGTTGTTATTGTATTTTGTTGTTGTTGTTTTGTTTTTGTTGCTGGTGTTGTTGCTGTTGTTGATTTTGTTGTTTTTGTTGTTTTAGTTGTTAATGTCCCCATCCCTTGCCGTGCGACGACAATGTCCTGCAAACGCTTCATCATAATAACTACCAAAACATAGCGTCCATGAACTTCACAGGTCACCCTACATTTATTCCCGTCATTGGGCGGGCTTTGTTACTAGTATAAAATAAAGTAGTAATTTCTTTGTATATTTTTTAAACAAAATATTGTACTACTCGTAATCAAGATTATTGAAATTAAATATTTATTTTAAGTCCATTTTTTTATTTAACTGTCATAACTTTGTTGAAGTACAATGATCAAATTAATGAACAGAAAAACTTTTGTTGTTGTTCAGAAGTCGTATTTTTAATAATAATTTTCAACAAATTATCTTTTATTATGAATACAAGTTTATTACTTCAAAAATATAATATCCCATCACATTTCACTCTAATGTCGGTTTACTCAAAACTAAGTTTAAAAAATAGGTAATACCTAAACATGATAAAACTAACAAAACATCCCATTTATTTAGCTTAAGTCCTAAACTATGACCTTAACTAATATGACAACCACTTGTGGATACGTCGCTGCGTGGTTACGTTAGAATAACTTACTGACTCAGGTCTCAAACAGCGCTCAAATAGTATTAATAACAGTCGTATGTTCCTTCAGTTACCCCTCCAGGAGTTAAATTATATTATTTTGGAATTTTCCAAATCAGGTAATATTATAATGCGGGCAATTTACCCTTAAACAATAACCTTTTGCAAGTTTCATAACGGCCATCAAAATTCTTCATGATCACTTTTACTAAAAAATACGTCTTTAAAGTAAAATCATAGTATTTTATATTATATTTAAGCACACATAAAGCATATAATACATACTTTTTAACAAAATCTTCAGAATCAATTTAGTAAAAATAAATATGTCTTAAAAGTCAAATCACAGTAATTTATGTTATAATTATGCACCCATATGATAAAGCATATATTAAATACGTTTATAAACATCATAATACTTATTATAAATTAGACAACTTATTATAAAGTAGACAACTATACACTGATAGAGATTCACTGACATTTATATTCATGTTAAAGCCTTTGAAAACTTTATATTTTATTTCATACCTTGTAATTTTTCATGACGACCTTATATGCATATATATATACTAGGGGCAAGTACCCGGCTTCGCCCAGGTTTAACAACAACAGCAACAACAACAAAAACAACAACAGCAACAAAACAACAAAAACAAACAACAAAATCAAAACAACAACAACTACAACAACAACAAAGCAACAACAACAAAACAACAACTACAAAACAACAACAGCAACAACAACAGTAACAACAACAACGACAAAACCAACAACAGAACAGCAACAGCAACAAAACAACAAAAACAAAACAACAACAAAAACAACAAAATCAACAACAAAATCAACAACAAAACAACTACAACAACAACAGCAACAACAACAAAGCAACAACAACAAAACAACAACTACAACAGCAACAACAACAAAGCAATAACAACATGAAGGACATTGTCGTCGCAGGGCAAGGGATGTGGACAACAACAAAACAGCAAAAACAACACAAAAGCAACAACAGCAACAACAACAACAACAGCAACAACAACAGCAAAAAAAACAGCAACAGCAACAACGACAAAAACAACAACAGAAACAGCAACAGCAACAAAAACAACAAAAACAAAAACAACAACAAAAACAACAAAATCAACAACAAAACAACAACAAAACAAATACAACAACAACAGCAACAACAACAAAGCAACAACAACAAAACAACAAATACAACAGCAACAACAACAAAGCAACAACAACTTGAAGGACATTGTCGTCGCAGGGCAATGGATGTGGACAACAACCATTGTCCACTTTAAAAAAATAATATCATTCTAATAGATAATGTGTGTAAAAATGTGAGTTCTTTATCTATACTGATAAAAGCCAAAGCCCTCACTCACTGTCTGACTCACTCATCACTAATTCTCCTACTTCCCGGGTAGGTAGAAGAAACTTTAGGAAATTGTTGAGTAGACTCTGGCGACCATAATTGGAGTAAAATAATGTTAAAATTCACACTCATGGGGGCCGGGGGCCCAAAGAACGTTTTTTTTCTTATATGGAATATAGAAAATATGAAAATCACGCATTCTCCTATTTCCCGAGTAGGCAGAAGCTTGAAACTTTAAAGTTGTTAAGTACAATCCCGCGATAGTAAGAGGCGAAAATATATTTAAATTATCACTTCCTGGGGGCCGGGGGCCGAAATGAAGTTTTTTCCCTTATATGAGATATATAAAAACTGAAAATCACTAATCTCCATTTCCCGTGTAGGTAGAAGCATGAAACTTTGGGTAGTTGTTAATAAAGTTACTCGATGATAACAGACGAAAACAATATTTTAAATATCATTTACTGCTGGCTGGGGGCCCAAATGTAGTTTTTTTCTTATATTTAAAACTGAATCATCACTAATTATCCGATTCCCCGTGTAGGTAGATGCATGAAACATTTTGAAGTTGTTAAATAGCATATCGCTACGATAATTGGCGTAAAAGAATTTTAAAATTCACACTCATGTGGGCCGAGGACCCAAAAACGTTTTCGTTTTCTTATAATGGCTATATGAAAATTAATTTAAAAAACCCGTAAAAAAACAAGTTTTTCACTATAAATCCTTTATGTACGAGACGTAACTAAAAGAATGTTCATTATAATACGCAGCGCCAGACCATCCATAAATACAAAATTGCAGTTGTGTCGTAAAACATGTTTAATATAATGCGCACCGATCAGGAATATGTTTATAAAAAGAGTTGTCAATAAAATACGCACCTTATTGCGCGACAGAAAGGTTGTTCAATATAATACGCACCGCGACGCTCTATCTCAAAAAATAGCATGATACATAGGAATAAATAAAATAATCTAAAAAATCAATAATTTAATTACGGTACATGCGATCGATCTGAAATTTTGATACATTGTTTTTATCATCGGTACAAAACTGCCTGCAAAATTTCAGCTCGCTAGCTTACGAGCAAGTGGGTTAAAAATCGATCAAAAGTTTTGGCGACAAGCAGGCAGGCGGTGGGTCGGCCGCAGACACCACGAGTTAATATAAAGGATTTAATAAGAAAAACCCGTAAAAAACCAAGTTTTTGACTATAAATCCTTTATGTACGAGAAGTAACTAAAAGAATGTTCATTATAATACGCAGCGCCAGACCATCCAGAAATACAAAATTGCAGTTGTGTCGTAAAACATGTTTAATATAATGCGCACCGATCAGGAATATGTTTATAAAAAGAGTTGTCAATAAAATACGCACCTTATTGCGCGACAGAAAGGTTGTTCAATATAATACGCACCGCGACGCTCTATCTCAAAAAATAGCATGATACATTGGAATAAATAAAATAATCTAAAAAATCAATAATTTAATTACGGTACATGCGATCGATCTGAAATTTTGATACATTGTTTTTATCATCGGTACGAAAACTGCCTGCAAAATTTCAGCTCGCTATCTTGCGAGCAAGTGGGTTAAAAATCGATCAAAAGTTTTGGCGACAAGCAGCAGTCAGGTCGGTCGGTCGGCCGCAGACACCACGAGTTAATATAAAGGATTTAAATAAGAAAAACCCTGTAAAAAACCAAGTTTTTGACTATAAATCCTTTATGTACGAGAAGTAATTAAAAGAATGTTCATTATAATACGCAGCGCCAGACCATCCAGAAATACAAAATTGCAGTTGTGTCGTAAAACATGTTTAATATAATGCGCACCGATCAGGAATATGTTTATAAAAAGAGCTGTCAATAAAATACGCACCTTATTGCGCGACAGAAAGGTTGTTCAATATAATACGCACCGCGACGCTCTATCTCAAAAAATAGCATGATACATAGGAATAAATAAAATAATCTAAAAAATCAATAATTTAATTACGGTACATGCGATCGATCTGAAATTTTGATACATTGTTTTTATCATCGGTACAAAACTGCCTGCAAAATTTCAGCTCGCTATCTTGCGAGCAAGTGGGTTAAAAATCGATCAAAAGTTTTGGCGACAAGGTCGGTCGGTCGGTCGGTCGGCCGCAGACACCACGAGTTAATATAAAGGATTTTAAAAAAACTAAAAATCACTAATTCTCCAATTTCCCGTGTAGGTAGAAGCATTAAACTTTGGAAAGTTGTTGAGTACACTTCCGCGATGGTAACAAGCGAAAAAATAAATATTTAAATTATCACTTACTGGGGGCCGGGGGCCCAAAGTAATTTTTTTCTTTTATTAAAATCTGACTCATCACTAATTCTCCAATTTTCCGTGTAGGTAAAAATCGTGAAACTTTGTAAAGTTATTGAGCATACTCTCCCGACGATCATTGGAGAAATAATTTTAAAATTAACGCTTATGGGGGCTGGGGGCCCAAAAACTTTTTTTTCTTCCATTATATGGGCTATATAAAAATTGAAAATCACTAATTCTCCTATTTCCCGAGTAGGTAGAAGTATGAAACGTTGGATAGTTGTTGAGTATACTTCCGCGATGGTAAGAGGCGAAAACATATTTAAACTATCACTTACTGGGTGCCGGGGGCCCAAAGTAATTTTTTTCTTTTATTAAAATCTGATTCATTACTAATTTTCCAATTTTCCGTGTATGTAAAAGCATGAAACATTGGGAAGTATTTGAGCACACTCTCCCGACGATAATTCGTGAAAAATTATTTTAAAATTCCCACTCACGGGGGGCCGGGTCCAAATAATTTTTTTCCTTAAATGAGCTATAATAACATTGAAAATAACTAATTCTCAAACTTATCGTGTAATTAGAAGCATGAAACTTTGGGAAAATGTTGAGTACACTCCCGCGATGGTAACACGTGATCAAAACAAATTGAATTATCACTCCCTTGGGTCGGTGGCCAAAATGAAGATCTTTTTCTTTATATAAAATCTGATGCATCAGTAATTCTCCGATTTCCAGAGTAGCCAGAAATATGAAACTTTGGGATGTTGCTGAGAACCCCCCCCCCTCTCCCCCATCCGGGAATGGTGACGGGTGAAATTTGTTTTATAAATTATCATTTACTGGGGGCCGAGGGCCACAATGTATTTTTTTCTCATATAAAAAAACTGACTCATCACTATTTCTATAACATACCGTGTAAGTAAAAGCATGAAACTTTGGGAAGTTCTTGAGTATCCTCCCGCGATGGTAACAGGCGAAAAAACATATATAATTATCGCTCACTAGGGGGCCGGGAGCCCGAAATGTAGTTTTTTTCCTAATATTTGCTACATAAAACAGAGTCATCATTAAATATACAATTTCCCGTGTAGGTAGGAGCGTGAACGTTTGGGAATTTGCTGAGTACCCTCCCGCAATTGTAAATTATCAGCTCGATAAGATCACGGAAGTGTCATTTTTACTTTTTTTTCCGCGGGACCACGACAGACAGACACGTCGGGGAAGATAATATATGTAGTATATCAATCATGATCCAGATTGAAATCAATTGGTGTTTTGAATTTGTTTTAAGTGGGTTCTCAACGGTAACTGAAATCCTGTTTATACCGCTGCAATACGCGAGTATTTTGCTAGATTTAACAATAAAAAAAAGCCTGCAAAATTTCAGCTCGCTAGCTTACGAGGAAGTGGGTTAAAAATTGATCCAAAGTTTTTTTCGGCAAGCAAGCAATCAAGGGCTCAGACACCACAAGTTAATTTAAAGGATTTACTAATTCTTGCTTACTCTTTTAGAATCATTACAATAGGGTTTTGTTGATCCTTTGTCTCGCTAAGTAATAAAGTACATTTTCTTTTAATATGGTGCTAATGTAGAGTTAGGTGTTGCATTCTCATTGACATTTAAAAAATACAAATATATTTTTATTTGAATATATCTATCTTTTATAATAAAATACAATTTAAAAAAATAAATTACATCAACATTTTTGAACGGCATTATAGAACTCTAAATAACATAAATTTAAAATAGAAATAACCTTTTTTTCCCCTAAATCTTTCAGTCTAATAAAAAAAAGGTATTCAACCAATAAGTGAAAGATATCAGTATTCTTTTCTATTTTTATTAAAAACTACTTTAAACATTTTAATGCTGTATGATTCGAATAGTTTTGACCAAGATCTAAACGGATGCCTACAACAACCTGTAACAAATATTCCCATTCCATGTAACCCAGAAAGGCTCCTACTCTCACTGTCTTCAAATTACAAAAATAATTTCAGTAGGATGTCGCTTTCACGCTATTTTGGGAGTAGATCTTTTTTGGACATGACATGTGTGTTGTGGTTTTTTTCTGGGGTGGGGGGGCGGGGGGCTGTTGTCGAGCCTGATGTAAGTGGTTAATGGGGTATAGCGCTGAATGAAATCTCTACCTGTTTGAAGTACTGTGTGGAGACCCTTTAATGTACAATGACGCATCGTCGATAATGACGCTTGGCTAAGGTATTTGAAATACTTGACTTTTTGGTTTGTCTCGGGTGGTAGTTGCGTAAAAATGTTCTGAGACGAAGGATGTATTAGGGGGATAATAAAATGACTAGGGGTGTACCCGGATTTAAATTTTCGACATCCGTCCGAGCCGGTTTTGGACAGATTTATAAAGTGAAATTCGACCGAAGCTGGAGCCGGAGACGGATTTCTAAAAATGGCCGGATTCTGGATTTGCATGAACCGGAGCTATTAATGTATATATATATATATATATATATATATATATATATATATATATATATATATATATATATATATTATATATATATACATATATGCATGGAGTCCTCGGACTACACCGTTCCCGAGCGACGCTGTTTCGTGGATACAAACATGCCCCCATAATAATATAAAAATAATATTACGCATCATTCCGTCTTTTTTAAATCCTTTATAACAACTTGTTGCGTCTGCTTGATGCATTCATTGTTTGCCAAAAAACTTTGGATCGATTTTTAACCCACTACCCCTTATGCTAGTGAGCTGAAATTTTTCAGGCAGACTCTTGCCGACGATAAAAATGATCTATCGAAATCTCAGATGGATCGGCTGTACTGCAATTAAATTAATGAATTTTTATATTATCTCCATTTATTTTTATGGAGCCTGTAAATTTTTATGCTAGATCGTCGTGGTGCGTATTATATTGAACAACATTTTTAATACTTGCCTGTCGCGCGGTGCGGTGCGTATTATATTGACGATACTATATTAAAATAAATTACCAATCTGTAAATGTTTAAGCTAATCTGTCGAATGGTCCGCGTTATATTAAACAAGTTTTATAACCATTTTACCGTGATCAAATCTAGTTGAAATTTAGCAGGCAATCTGTAGTAGGTTTATTTTTACTATCAACTATAAAACCTTTATGTATGAGACGTTGCTATAATTTTGGATTTTTAGATTGTCGTGCAATGCGTATTAAAATGAACATACTTTTAGTTATGTCTCCTAAATAAAAGATGTATAGTCAAAAACCTTGTTTTTTACGGGTTATTTTTTTAAAAGTTGTCTTTAAAAAAATAACAAAATTTCCCCATGTAGTAGGTAATAAATCCTTTATATTTACTCGTGGTGTCTGTTTGTTTTAACCCTTGATTGCTTGCTTGCTTGATTGTCGGTCGCCAAAAGTTTGGATCGATTTTTAACCCACTTCCTTGTAAGCTGTCGAGCTGAAATTTAGCAAGCAGTTTCGTGGCGATGATAAAAACTATGTATCAAAATTTCAGATCGAAATTGTACTGTAATTAAATTATTGAATTTTTAGATTATTTTATTTTTTCCTATGTATCATGTTATTTTTGAGATAGAGAGTTGCGGTGCGTATTATATTGAACAACCTTTCTGTCAAGCAATAAGGTGCGTATTTTATTGAAAACACTTTTTATAAACATATTCCTGATCACTGTGCATTATGTTAAACATGTTTCACGACACAACTGCAATTTTGTATTTTTGGATGGTCTTGCGCTGCGTATTATAATGAACATTCTTTAAGTTACTTCTCGTACATAAATGATTTATAGTCAAAAACTTGTTTTTTTACGGGTTTTTTTTATTACTAAAATACTTATTTGTAAATAAACTGTTACATTTTTATTGCACTGTACGTACAATACTTCACAACATATATATTTATAATTACATATATATGTGTATACATACATACCTACATACATACATATTTATATATATATACATATATAATATATATATATATATATATATATATATATATATATATATATATATATATATTAACTTTGGGGCGAGCGGCGGCCATTTTGATTGTTGGCACCGACTCTCTCTCTCTCTCTCCCTATCTCTCTCTCCTCCTCTCCCTCACTTGGTCTCTCTCTCTCGATTTTCTTTAAACATTTTTTTTACACGTGGTAAGTAATTGTTTTCCCATTTTTAGTTACTTTTTTTAATGTTATTAACTGTTAAATTTTTATACCTTCACACGTACTGTACTTGACAGTATTTTTTTTAACAATGTTCCGACTTACACTGAAATTCGGGTTACGACGTTTCTTAAAAACAAAACGGATCAACGTTTAACCTGAGGACCCCCTGAAAATATTTATATATATATATTAGGGCTGTTATCGATTAATTTAAATTTAATAATAACTTTTGAAAAATTATCGATTAATTAATCGATTATTTCGATTAAAACCAAAAATAGAAATGTATGACTTCATTAAACTGAACATTTCTCACAGACATTGAAAATTAAGAATATTTTGAACTAAATTTCATGACAATGTGTTGAAACTTGATTTGTGCTGATGGTAGTACCGCAGCGATGTATTTGATCATTTAAAAGAGAATTGTTTATGGCAGTGGACACAGAAAATGTTTTCACCATCTTCGACTTTGCCATCCGCAGTTAGCTTAAAAACAACATATTTGCTCAACTTTCTAGTTATATGTTTAAATTTAACTGCGCCGATGCTGTAAGCAGGGCCGTCTTAACGCATAGGCCCGTTGGGCATTTGCACGGGGGCCCACGAGCATATGGGCCCCATGGGAATATGTTTATTTATATATATTATGTATATTCATTTTTTATTCCTGCGGGGGAAGGGCCCAAAACTATATTTTTGCCAGGGGGCCCAAAATGGTGTAAAGACGGCTCTGGCTGTCAGACATTTTATAATTGACGTCTGCCTGTCAACATAAATTAATAAAATAAATTTTAATATTACGTGGGAGATGTTTGTACGTAAAAAAAATATATATAAATTATTATTAATTGTTTATTATTTATTACTAAAATTTTTAAAACATATTATAAATATTTTCTTAAATTTTAATCGAATTTTTATAGATTAAAATTATTTTAATCGATATTTAATCGATACAATTTTTAACAATTAATCGAGAGATTAATCGATAATTTCCGCAGCCCTAATATATATTTTTGCTCTTCCGGCCAAGTGAAATTCCGTCGAAGCCGGAGCCGGGTTTGTAAAAAAATTGCCGGATTCTGGATTTGCCGGAGCCTAAATCAGGTACACCCCTAAAAATGATGGGAGTTTCTTGTTTTCTTTACTTAATTTACCTGAATTTGTGGACGTATCTATTTCTGTAAAAACATAATTTACTGCCTTGTGTGTGAAGATTGGTTTTGCGTTGTGATGGGTATGGCAGTGAGGTAATTTTATCTTTTTACAGTGGGTGTGTTGGCGACAATTGTGTGTGTTATTCACAATCGTGTGTGTTTGGAAGAATTTTTGTCTTGCGACAGAATTGTGTGATGGCGATGAAGAGTGTATTCGATAATTTGGTGTATGCTTACATACCTAGAATCTTCAGAAATATCTAGTTTGATTCGTTGTTGAGGATTGTGATTTAGATAGGAATGTGCGTAATTTTTTTGTTGTGTGTTGAGTTTAAGCAGTTTGTTGGGGATAGTGTGTGTTGTGTGTTTTGTGCAGCCCACCAAGGTGAACACACAATAAAATTAACTTACAGCTTTTTGAACACTGAAAGAATGTTGTGCACTTCAGTAGGATTGGGAATTCCACTGACACGATAGAACTTCAAGGTAAGAATCGTTAGTGTTCTATGATAGCAAGTCAAACCACGAAGAAAACTGATTATCTGAAAAAAATTATTCATTAAAAAAAATTAACATTATTGGATTTGCAAATTTCTATACACGTTACATCGTATGTTGAAATTTATTTATTGAAATTTGTGCCAATTTGAATTAATTTTTTTTTCAGGATGCTATGAAATTCATCTAATCTAAGGTATCAAAGCCATTTTTCATACTTTCTTAGCAAAAAAATAAGTTGGGAATCTTAGAAATATATGGATGAAGATTTTTGGAATCGCTAAATATAAAGAGTAACTATTCTAAATCACAACATACATACATTATAAAACATGATCATGCTATATTTTCTTGCCTATTTTTTTAGTTATAAGTGTATACAGTTTTGATATAAACAAATCACACAAATACATACAAACAAGCGTACACTTAACTTTATATATATACACACATATTAGGGTTGGTAACGATTAATTTATAATTAATCATTAACTTTTGAAAAACTAACGATTAAATTGATGAATTAATCGTTAATTTTCGATTAAAGCCAAAAATTAAAATATATCACGTCATTAAACTAAACATCTCAAGCGAAGTAACAAAAACAGGTAATTTACTTTTTTTTGTTTTATTGAGTAATTTCCCCTGTCTTATAGACCTTGAAAAATAATATTTTAACTAAATTTTATTTTATTAAATCCACTTCTACATAAATTTATAAATTATAACTATAACAATACGCGGGAGAAGTTTGTACGTTAAAAAATATATAAATTATTAGCAATTATTAATAATTAATTATTTTTTAATAAATTATATAAAAAAATAAGATGAACATTGTCTTAAATTTAAATCGAATTTTATTGATTAAAATTATTTTAATCGATATTTAATCTATACAATTTTTAACGATTAATTAAGAAATTAATTGTTAATTTTCGCAGCCCTAATATATTTATATGTATATGGGTCATCAAAACAATTCGCGAGTTTTTAAAATTTCAAGGCTATCAAATAAATAAAACATTATTTTTTTTATCTTACATTTACAAAATAAATAAAATGATTTTAAGAGCCCCGGGCCAAAACATGGAAGATGTGAAGTTGAAAAAATGTGAAGATTGTTAATTATTTTAGGACGATTGCATGTATTTATATATTTCCAGGTCGTGTAAAATAAAATTGGAAACACTGTTTTAACCATTTATTATAAAAATATATATATTAAGTAGGGCTGTTATCGATTAATTTAAATTTAATCGTTAACTTTTGAAAAATTATCGATTAATTAATCGATAATTTCGATTAAAACCAAAAATAGAAATTTATGACGTCATTAAACTGAACATTTCTCACGGACATTGAAAATTAAGAATATTTTGAACTAAATTTCATGACAATGTGTTGATACTTGATTTGTGCTGAGGTGGTACGTCAGCGATGTATTTGATCCTTTAAAAGAGAATTGTTTATGGCAGTGGACACAGAAAATGTTTTCACCATCTTCGACTTTGCCATCCGCAGTTAGCTTAAAAACAACATATTTGCTCAACTTTCTAGTTATATGTTTAAATTTAACTGCGCTGATGCTGTCAGCAGGGCCGTCTTAACGCATAGGCCCGTTGGGCATTTGCCCGGGGGCCCACGAGCATATGGGCCCCATGGGAATATGTTTATTTATATATATTATGTATATTCATTTTTTATTCCTGCGGGGGAAGGGCCCAACACTATATTTTTGCCCGGGGGCCCAAAATGGTGTAAAGACGGCTCTGGCTGTCAGACATTTTATAATTGACGTCTGCCGGTCAACATAATTAATAAAATAAATTTTAATATTACGCTGGGAGATGTTTGTACGTAAAAAAATATATATAAATTATTATTAATTATTAATAATTTATTATTTATTACTAAAAATTTTTAAAAAATATTATAAATATTTTCTTAAATTTTAATCGAATTTTTATCGATTAAAATTATTTTAATCGATATTTAATCGATAAATTTTTAACGATTAATCGAGAGATTAATCGATAATTTCCGCAGCCCTAATATTAAGAAAAGTATTTGGGCTTCTGGCATAAAAAAAAATAGACGTCGAGGGTTCAATGACCTATAGCTTTTTTAAATATATGTCATCAACTTGTTATGTGGTTTGATTGGTCAATAAGCAATCATTTATCCGGTAGCAAATGTTTTTAAAAAAAAATATTTTACCACAATCAACAACTTTCTAAAATTTCTTGGCGATGTGATAAATGTTTTAGGTAGCAGATGATGAAAATAATATTTATACACCTTATATTTAAAAAACAAATTATGCTAGAAACCTTTGTTGAAAAGTAATCAAGAACACTCGAAAGGTTTCATAGGAATCATAAGAATAAAATAATACTTAAATAGCTTAAAAAAGTAAAACAAAAAAATGTCATTTAGTGCACCGTGGACAGATCCGTACAAGATGTAAAGTTATGAACATCTGTTCATTTCAATACGAATCATAATGAATGTATGCATCAATTTTTGTCAATATTTGTGTAAAATAGAATTTAATAAATCCATAAATGTTATCGGCAAAAAATTATTTGGGGAAGGCGCTGCCCAGAAGAAATTAATACTGTGAGCTTAGTGCCTTACAGCATCGACGCATGGGCCAATAATATTTTCAATACCAAGTTTTTGTCCATCTATTTAACAAGTATCTAACACGAAAACTGTGTTGTTTTTTTATATTGCTTGAAAAGAACAGAAATTGTTTCCTAGGACATCATAATTGATTTTTTATTTAATTTTTTTATTTGCTAGTTAACAACCCGGGAGCGTATTCAACAGCTTCCAAAGTTTCATGGCGCTCGGATGAATGGTGGTTTTAATGTATAAAGTACTAATAAGAGTTGTGCCGGAATAATTTTTTAAAAAATCTGGACGTAGCCGGATTCTGTCGCATTTATGAAGGAGCTGAATTTGTAAAAAGACCGGATTCCAGATTTGTTGGAGCCGAAGGCATTATATTTATATATATTTCATGACTTTACCGGCCAGTCGGATTTTCCCGGATTTATGAAATAAAACTCTGCAGGAGTCAGAGCCGGATCTGTAACAATAGCCGGTTTTCGTATTTGCAGGAGCCGGAGCCGAAATCTGGAACACCCTTAGTACTAATACACTTAAACCCACAGACATACGTAAATTTATATTTAACATATGTACCTCAAAATTTGACGTAACTTCATGCACGTGATCCCAATATAATTTGTGCAGTGGCATATTTCTGAATAAAACATCAAGTCCTATCTTATTATCAGTATTTTTCGAGAGTAGCACGGTCATTTCCACAATCAAAGCTGGGTGAGTCTGGACTATGTCGTGCCACGCCTCGTCACTTGTCATATGGGCTGAAAGAGAGAAAATGACAAAAGGACTTTTTTTTAGAAATATTGACTTAAATGTTTCTTGCACGTGCGCCTTTGTTGATTTCTTAAAATTTAACATACTCCTATGTTGCAATTACATAGGTTTAATAAGCACCATAACGACATGTTTGCATAGCGTGTGTGTGTGTGTGTTGTGCGTGCACGTTTACTTAGAATTAATGCTTAATTATTGTATGTGTGTTTTATATTGTGTGTGTTATATGATTTGCAAGTATACTTAGCTTTCATGTTTATATATGGTTAATGTAAACATACTCGTATGCTGCATGTTAACACAGTGTACAAGTTAACACAGTGTGCTTGTTTACTTAGTGCGCATGTTTACCTTTAGTGTGTAGTTTGATACGAAACTCTTTGTGTGGTCCTCCATTTCCGTCTTCCACCTAACATGGTCAACACTATTTCCTGGATTATCGCCATGCTAATATCGAAAGCTCCATTGTTAAGTAAGTGTGTGTGGTTTTTTTTTACGTTAGTAATTTTTTTTAATTTAAATAATCGTTAGACAAAGCGTTCAACGAATTTGACTAATTTCCAATTGAATTCTGTTGAAAGTCGTATTTTGTAAAACAACTAATCACTAAACAAACGGGCAGATACAATCGAAAGGAGACTTTTTATGATCTACGAATTTATGTTACTCAAATTTAAACCAACACAACATCTCGTTTATATACCTTGTTTATTAAACCTTGTTTATATACCTTGGTTATAAACCGTGTTTATGTACCTTGTTTGTTTACCTCCAGCCTAATGACTGCAAGTGATGGGCAATGTTTACTCCAATGTTGAACCAAATCATCCGTTAAGATTTCATAATCAAATCTTATATCAATTAGGTTGGTGAATTTCTGATAGTGTAAAGTTAAAAAAAATATTTAGTAATGCCATGAGATGGCATGTTGTATGGTAGAAATTAGAAAATAAAAACACTTGGATTTGTAAGAAAAGAAAACGCTAAATATTTTGTTTAAATTAAAGATATAACCTTTTTGAAAGAAAAGAAGAAAAAAAGACATGAGGTGAAATAGTAAAATAACATTTTTTGACATTTTTTTCCTTTTAATTCTAAAATATTTTTTTGAATATTCATAATAATTTGTTAACCGTTAAATGACGGCATTGAGTTTCCTTTTTTAACAGAAACATAAATATAACAAAGTAAATTTGATTTCCCATTATAGAAAACCACAAAGGCAGAACCCAAGAGGGTATCTCCGGGAAGCGTTAAAAGCAAAGGTGGCCCGGGCAAACAGTCAGCCTGTTGCTGCTGGGTGCACTAAAAAAGTAAAAATAATAATAAATAAATGTGTTTATATAGGAAAGCAAGCTAGGGTATAACAACAAATGGTATTAAAAAGATTGTGTTCAGTGATAACACAGGTGGAACCTCTGTTTCAGGGACAAGAAATTTTCTTAAGATTTACTAAACTTATTATTTTTTTTAGCTTAAAGGAAAAGTTTACTATCACTATCTTTTAAGTAACATTTCTCTTGATAAAGAATTAAACGTAAAACAAACCTTAATATTGACATGTTAATTTCTTTTTAAACTTTATAATAATAATACCCCCTTTTCAGACAATGAAGACCTAAGGGGCAAGAGAAGTAGCGTTCACAAGTTTTCATTGACCCACCACTAACGAGCAAGGGATTGTGTGGCTGGCACAATGCCCCGGGGGCCTAGCCTACCGAGGCTGGAAACCCCGTGAGTCGATATTTTTCCTCCGTTCGACAGTCCAGCGCTCTACCGCTAGATAAACTTTAGAAGTCTTAATTTTGAGCCATGACATTATATTTAAAAAAAATTAAATACAATCGTCTTATCTTTCAATGTTTACTAGTGAACAGCAGTTTTTGAACTTCAATGACGTAAAGTTACCTTTAATTCCTCTGTAAGGGGACCAACAAGGTTAAATGGAATCGGATCCTTGAAGAAATCGACCAGTAAAAGTGAGTGGAGTGTATTGCCATTACCATCAGCCAAAGTCTTTAGCAATTCCGTACCATTCCCAAGGCCATAAAGGGATTTAAGTATACGAAATTCCTTTAAGAAATGTTTTTTTAAATAAAATAATCTCATGAGTAAATGATGACTTTGGATAAAGACTTAATACAAATATATATATATATATATATATATATATATAAGCTCTTCACACTATAAACACAAGTACATCGAAAGTAAAAAAATAAAAACAACCCGTAAAAAACCAAGTTTTTGACTATAAATCCTTTACGTATGAGACGTAACTAAAAGAATGTTCATTATAACACGCAGCGCAAGACCATCCAAAAATACAAAATTGCAGTTGTGTCGTAAAACGTGTTTAATATAATGCGCACCGATCAGGAATAGGTTTATAAAAAGTGTTGTCAGTAAAATACGCACCTTATTGCGCGACAGAAAGGTTGTTCAATATAATACGCACCGCGACGCTCTATCTCAAAAAATAGCATGATACATTGGAATAAATAAAATAATCTAAAAAATCAATAATTTAATTACGGTACATGCGATCGATCTGAAATTTTGATACATTGTTTTTATCATCGGTACGAAACTGCCTGCAAAATTTCAGCTCGCTATCTTGCGAGCAAGTGGGTTAAAAATTGATCAAAAGTTTTGGCGACAAGCAAGCAAGTAAGCAAGGTCGGCCGCAGACACCACGAGTTAATATAAAGGATTTAAAAACTTAAAATCATTTGACACCAAAAGTCTCATCAGTGTAAGAAACAGAATTGTGTCTTATAGCCTTCAATATTTATTAACACAAAGTAACCAAGTTGTTTTTATCCACAAGTCTTAGCCACACATACTTACTTTTAAATTCCGTTGGTTCTGGATTAACTTAACCAGAGGCTGGATAAAGCGTTTATTTCTGTTTTCGCTATTCGTAAATGACACATTGATTTGAGAAAGTTTGGCTTCATGCAGTAGTTTCAACACTCTTGAGAAAACCCAGAAGGCTTCCATGGAGGTCCCTGTTATATACATCTCAACATCTTTGAGATACATTGAAAAACTTCTGGCAAAGCCTAAAGCTGTCTTTCCTGAAGAAACAGTTGTTTGAGTGAGCAATAGCAAAGCCTTAAAGCCACGTTAAAGAAGATACAAATTAACTGGTGCTTTAAAAAAAGTCATGAGACTTTAAAGTATTACACTACTTCTTCTGGAATGATGCAAGTTTTTCCACCCCTATTCTTTAACCCTTTAAACCCTTAAAAAAAATAAAAAATTAAAATTTATTGTTAATTAATGATAAAGTTGGAAATGGCTATTCTATAAATAATAATTCAAGATCGTTTTTTTCTGAAAATAATTTTTTTTTCTTTCGTCATGGAGATAGCACGTGTCAAAATAAAATTATTCGGTCATTTCATGTTTAAAAACCAAAATAGCGAATAGATGAAGCTCAGTGTATTAATTTAAAAAAAAATATTTATTGAAGAACATACACTGTAAGTTTTGTGTGTTATTTATCCTAATGGAGGTATTAGCCGAAAGGTTTGCATTTGTATTTGATAAAAAAAATAAAGCTTAAATTAATTGTTTTCATTACATTGTGTTCGAGTAGTTTGCATTTTATATAGTTAAAATTCTCAAATTTTGAAATTGTTTTAAATGTTAATTTGAAATATAAAGATATGAAATATAAATGATCAAAATGGCAAAGTGTAAGATTGGAAAACCAGCCCCCCTAACGTCCTCCACTCTACGCCCTATTTGCTTACAGTTATTAAGGCCAAACTAAAGTTTCAACCAAAGTATAACAGTCAAATATACTTTACCGCCTATAAAGTTAAATGTCATTTTGGTTCTTCGAAAAGCATATATTCGTTTGTCTTCCTTATCTTTGAATACAATTAACTTCTGCTTCCACAATACCGGGTCTTCAAAGCCTTGGTGCCAAGCCTTACAAGCCTAAGCAAAGAATTAAAAATTGATGAGTCCAACATTGACATAAATGTTGCTGCATACTAACACCAAACAAAATAATAATAAAGTACATTAAAAACATTAACGAGTTGAAAAGACACAAAGAACAAGTTTGCAACATAACAAGAACATATTTATTTTATGCAAGAGTAGATACAAAAAAGCACAATCAAATATATATATATATAATCAATATAGACATATATATATATATATACATACACATATATATATATATATATATATATATATATGCATTGCAACACCATTATGTCACGCTTCCTATTTGGCGAAATCGGTTAAGTTGCGATAATTCCATGGCTCACAAATTGTGTGACGTAACATAGCAATATATAATATGTACGTATGATTTCCCCGCAATGTAATGATTATTTTTGCTGTGGTAGTTGTAGTTACTTGTTGAAAATAATTTGTATCTAAAATGTCATTTTCGAAAGAGCTGGAAAACTAAACACCTAAAGACTTAAATTTTAGGGCAAGGTGCAAAGCAAGCAGATATATCCTGGGTACTTAATTTAGCAGCGTCTACCCTGCGATGCTGGTTAAAGAATGAAGTTAGAATTCCGGAGTTAGTTGATAATATGTAGAGTGATAGCAAAGGAAAAGATCTAGAACAGCACAGAACACTTATTTAGACAAATATATTTTCGATTTTTTGGTAACGAAAAAGAATGATGTTGTCCCATTGTCTGGGCCTGAATTACAGATGTCAGAACACAACCTTGCTTAACACCATTTGTGACAGGGAATGGTTTAGAGGCCAAGACTTGAGCCTACATACCATCATGGAATTGCCTTACAATTGCAATATACTTATTTGGACACCCAATTTCGGCCATGATCCTCCATAGGTCGCTCTCTGCAGACTGTGTCAAAGGCTTTTGTAAGGTCTTTGTAAATGTAAAATAGGTCGAAATTGTTCAGCCTCATGTTCTCAGCCATGCTTTCAGAGGCCCCGGGGACAGAAATGAAGGACTGGACATTAGGTATCGCACTGATGGTCGTTCATTCAACCTCAGGAGGCTTAAAACAAAAACAAAACGTCAAATCAGATAGTATCCTTGACCTTATATCTGCAAATTACTCATCGCGGGCTCTGGAGCACACCTGCAACTAAGCGTTGATAGATTTTCCAGTGCATGCTCTAACTTTGGACTCACCATCAATACAAAGAAGACAGAAGTTATATATCAGCTGGCCCCAGGCAAATCATATAATAAGCCTAATATAATCATCAACGTCAACAAAATCAACACGTTGAGCCACATTTACTTACCTTGGCAGCACACTGTGTCAGAAGGCTAATATTGATGATGAGGTGAATGTGAGAATCTCCAAGGCCAGCGCAGCATTTGGCAGATTGCATGACAGTGTCTGGAACAGAAGGGGAATCAGCACCCAAACAAAACTAAAAGTAAGCTGTAGTGCTCCCCAACTTACTATATGCATTTGACATTTGGACTGTATACCAACGCCATGCGAGGATGCTGAACCACTTCCACACCAAATCCTGAGAAAAACTATCACAATAAAATGGCAGTAAAAAGTTCCAGACACCGAAATATTAGCCAGGTAAGGACTAACCAGCATCCACACTAGCCTCATGCAGTGCCAAATACGCTGAGCAGGGCATATAGTGCCCATTTCCGACCATCGCCTCCCCAATAGGCTCTTCTATGGTGAGCTTACTGAAGGGCTTAGAGTACGTGGAGGTTTACGTAAGCGCAACAAGAATGCACTTAAAACTGATCTAAAGACTTTTGACATCGGACATGACTCCTGGGAAGCAGCAGCCAGTAACAGAGCCCACAGGCGCTCTATGATACGGAATGGCACAGCTGTCCGTGAGGCTAATAGACAACAGGCTGCCAAGACAAAATCTCAAGGCAGGAAGGACCGTATCCAAACCCTCCTGATGGGATCCCATCCATCTCTTGTCCGACATGCGGACGCAATTTCGTGCTAGTTTAGCGTTAATAAGCCACCAGAGGGCACACGTGGCGGCCTAGTACTGGCGAAATACAAATATGATGAGAGTGGTCATAGTAGACTACGACGTATGAACAACAACAACACACCAACATTGCAGATGCAAGCGAAAAATTTTAATGAAGCTTTGTGTGGTTCAAACAATTTCAATTTTAATAAAGAAAAACAAGAAATAAAAACTCGAATGAGTATTTAAATGTAATTTCAAACAAGGAATTTCCGATTTTTAAATCCTTTATATTAACTTGTGGTGTCTGAGCCCTTGATTGCTTGCTTGCCGAAAAAAATTTGGAACGATTTTTAATCCACTTCCTCGTAAGCTAACAAGCTGAAATTTTGAAGGCAGACTCGTACCACTGATAAAAATGACGTATCATAATTTCAGATAAAACAAATGTACTGTAATTAAATTAATGAAATTTTAAATTATTTTTTTAAACTCCGTGTAACATGTTAACTTTCTTTTGCTATAGGGTCATGGTGCGTATTATATTGAACAACCTTTCCTGTCGCGCAATAAGGTGCGTATTTTATTGACAACACTTTTTATAAACATATTCCTGATCTGTGCGCATTATATTATACGATACATAACTAAAATTTTGTATTTTTGGATGGTCTTGAACTGCATATTACAATGAAAATTCTTTTAGTTATGTATCGTTCATAAAGGATTTATAGTCAAAAACTTGTTTTTTAAAGTTTTCTTTTATTAAATCCTTTATATTAACTTTTGACATCTGAGCCATTGATTGCTTGCTTGTCGAAAAAAATTTGGATCGATTTTTGACCCACTTTCCCGCACGCTAGCGAGCTGAAATTTTGCAGGCAGACTTGTGCCGATGATAAAACGACGTGTCAAAATTTCAGATCAATCGCATGTAATTTAATTAAATTATTTCATTTTTAGATTATTTTATTTCACTCTAGGTATCATGTTAATTTTTGTGCTTGAGTCTCGCGGTGCATATTATATTGAAATACCTTTTTAATACTTTCCTGTTGCGCGATTCGGTTTGTATTATATTGACAATACTTTTTAAAAATATTTTCTCGATCGGTGCTCATTATATTAAACATGTTTTACGAGACATAACTTAAATTTTGGATTTTGTGTTTGTCTTGCGCTGCGTATTATAATGAACATTCTTTTAGTTATGTCTCCGATATAAATGTTTTATAGTAAAAAACTAGGTTTTTACGGGTTTATTTTTATTTTAGACTTTATATTAACTTGTGGTGTCTGTTTTATCACTTGCTTGTTTGCCGAAAAAACTTTGGATTGATTTTTAACCCACTTCCTCTGAAGCTAGCCAGCCGAAATTTTGCAGGAAGACTTGTGCTGATGATAAAAAATGGTTTATCAAAATTTCAGATCGATCGCATGTACTGTAATTAAATTAATGAATTTTTAGATTATCTTTTAGTTATGTCTCGTACATAAAGGATTTATAGTAAAAAACTTGTTTTTTACTGGGGTTTTTTTATTATCAAAGGAAATCATTCTAGATTACATTAAAATTCGATTCAAATAAGTAATTCTTAAACTAAACAGAATATGACGTCATATCCCTTCACCGTACATCCCACTAAGAATGTGTCAATATAATGCGCACCACGCAACAATCTAACATAAGCATTCTCAAAGCGGGAAAACCCATTAACTATCATTCTAGATTACATTAAATGTCATTTCAAATCAATAATTTTGAAATTAAACAAAACAATTGCTTTCAAAAAAAATATTGCTTCTAAAATTACGGAGTCGATCGAAAAAAGATTTTTTTAAATATTCCTTCTCCAACATTGTTCTAAATATTACTAGCTATTGTTTGACGTTTGTTTAGACCCGCTAGATGTTATAGTTGGCGAGAAACTGACAAAATACTGTCATTTTTTCGTGTTTTTTTTAATTTTTCCGGGAAATCCAGTAAATGTTTTAGGTATATTTTTTGGCCGTTGCACATTCTTGGGACCTCCTTAGCATATTTGCAAAAGACCCGAACCATCTATCTGGTATGGTTCAGGAGGCGTTTAATTATCAAGCTTGACAGGAATTTTGATCATGTAAACGCAATTTTTCCAAGCCAAATTGCGTTAAAAACAATAATCTATACAAATAAAAGGCAAAGCCCTCACTGACTTACTTACAGACTGACTTATCACTAAGTCTCCAACTTCCCATTAGGGTAGAAGCAGGAAACTTCGGGAAGTGGTTGAGTACACTGTGATGACTATGATTGGCGAAAAAGAATGTTAAAATTCCAACTCATGTGTTCCGGGGGCCAAAATGTTTTTTTTCACATATTAGCTATATAAAAACTTATTCATCACTTATTATCCAACTTTGGGAAATTTTTGAGTACCCACTCGCTATGGTAAGAGGCAGAGGCGTAACAACGATTTGGTATCGGGGCTGTTGCCAAGGGCGCATATGACTAATACTTCTATAATCAATTTATTCTGTATAATTTAGTTTTTTCACTATTTCTCAAGGACGCAAAGCTACACTTCTTAAAGCGAATTAAATAATTCAATTTTCATACACTTGGGCCCGGGTGCTTAAATATATTTTTTCCCCTTATATTAGCATATAAAACAGACTCATAATTAAATCTCCAACTTCCCGTGTAGGTAGGAGCAGTAAACTTGAGAGGTTGTTGAGTACACTCCAGCAATTGTAACATGCGAAAAAAAATGTAAATCATCACTCACTGGGGTCCGGTTCCCCAAATTGATTTCTGTTTTCCCTTATATTAAAACTGACTCATCCCTAATTCTCCAATTTCCCGTGCATTTAGAAGCATGCAATTTTTAAAAAGTTGTTGATTAGCCAACCATGATTTTAACAGGCGGGAAAAAAATGATCACTCAATGAGGGGCCGGGGGCCAAAAATTATTTTGTTTCCTTATAAGAGCTATATAACAAATAACTCATAACTAATCCTCCAACTTCCCATGTAGGTAGAACCATACATCTTTGAGACGTTGTTGAGTACACTCCCGCGATGGTAACAGGCAAAACTAAATTTTATTACTCACAGGGACCCGGGGCATGCATTTAGCTTTATTAACGGTATATGAGCTAAATACAATTTGTTTAAGCTTTTGATACTGTGCATCATTAACTAGATTGAAATCTTCAGACCTTATGAGATATGTACATCCTGCACCCATTTTACTCGGAGGCCCTTCATGTAACTTTATTCCCCATTCGATTTTGCACGACCTTTACAAATACTGAAAAGTATATCCATCATGATCCAGATTGAAATCAGTTGGTGTTTTGAATTTGTTTTACGCTGGGTTCTCAACGCTAACTGAAATCCCAATTTTCCACTACAAAGCGTGCGTATTTTGCAAGTAAAGGATAAAAACAAGTTATGCGGATTCTTGTATTTAACATTCGGCTTACGAAAAAGCGTCAATTATAAACAATTACCAATTGTCTGTATTTTGGTAATTTAAGTTTTTTTAATACATTGGATTAAAACAAGTGTACCAGGATATGAATAGATATATATAGCACATGAGTATAATCAATTTTAAATAAATACTTAAGCGAAGAAAACATGTTATTTTTTTGCATCCTTCATTATCGATTACTAAGTTACACTGAAATAGGTACTAAGTGACGAGAAATCGCGGTTCATTTAAGTCGCCACTACATAAAATATGGACATGAACGACCGCGACATAGCAGTGTCATATATATATATATATATACTAGCGTACACCCATCAAAAATGACGGAAGTTTTCAGCTGAAATCTAATTATTTTATAAAAAAATGCACTTTTTTTAGGGTGCCTACGGCGCCGACCTTTTTCAAAAGCCCAACTAACTTGTCCTTGTTTGATAAATACGAAATATTAAACTTTCTGAAATGTACACAACGTATTTTATAATAGAGGTTGAAGGGCGCCTAAGGCGCCCACTTTGTGTTTTCATTTTAAAATTAACCATCATCAAGACCTCTTTTTACATTGATCCCTTTTCCAAAATTAAAATAAGAGGGAAAACAATGACTTCATATAATATTTTTCACTGCGCATATTTAATTTGCACACCTTTTGATGCTTTGGGGCAGTAATTTGGTTTTCCCTGCTTTCTAAAATTAGTAGCGTCAGGACAGACTGTATGACTTGCGTGACAATAGCAAATTATATAGTTTTATTATATATATATATATATATATATATATATATATATATATATATGTATGTATAATATACATTGCATATATATATAAGTTCATTGCTTGAAATGTAAAACATGTTTTTCTTGTTTCTTTTTAAATTGAAGACTGCTTCCTAACCTCACATTTCACAACATTGGAATTTTAGTCAAAAGATAAAAAACATCTAAGACAGCCACAATAGTAGAATTCACAAGAGCAAGCAATTTTTTAGAATTCAAAGGGAATCCCTTTTGTAGAGCCCACAAGAGCAATAACAAGTGTAGAAACCACAAAATTAGTAACTTGAGTAGAGCCCAAAAGAGCAGTCACTTTAGTTGTGCGCTGGAGAAAGCACGCTCAGAGCTCTCTTTCTGGGTCGATAATGGACTATAGCATGCCCGTCCAAGCCTTTGCCAGCAAAACGGCATTGGAAAAGCTGGGTCGTAACCAGAACCAGGCTCTAAGATTTATCTGTGGCGCTTACAGAACTACACCCACAGCTGCTGTGGAAGTCATCGCAAACGTAGAACCACTCGATATACGTAGGGACAAGGCAATCATAACAACTGCACAGAGGTACCGCAGGTTAGACACTAGAGAACCCTGTTACCAAATGCAGAATAACTGGAGTGGACGTGGGAGTTTGAAACGTTCCTCATGTATGCATCAAGTAACGGAGCTTGATAGGAACGTCAAACCCCCACGAAATAGACGACAAACAATAAGTGTCCCACTCAAACCGCCCTATGCGGAATGTACACCTCCCGAAATACGTTTGTCTTTGACTGACACGGCAGTGACGAAACGCAGCCCTGAACATGTACAGAAAGCGGCTGCCCTTGAGACGATAGAAGGGTTCACAGGAACCCAGGTAAAAGTGTTCACGGATGGGTCTGCCAGTTCAAGTGAAGGAATTGCAGGATATGGTGCGCTCATCTTATACCCATTAGGAGTGCCACCAAAAGAAGAACTCTCAGGTCCCTGTGGGACTATCGCATCGAATTATGATGCGGAGCTTGAGGCTATACACAGGGCCCTGGAAAGTGTGCACCAGACACTGCAGAGGTCGGAAATTTTCGGTTTCGACACGGTACTGTTTTGTGACTCGAGATCAGCCATCGAAGTCCTACTTAGTGAGAAGCGTAGCACCCACTTGGTTGACGTCATCTTGGAGGAAGTTGGTAAGCTCGAAAGACTTGGAGGTAAGGTAACAGTGCAGTGGATCCCAAGTCACGTGAATGTTGACGGCAATGAAAAGGCAGACTCCCTGGCAAAAACAGGAGTGGCCCTACCCCAACCAGAGGCCCCAGTTACTTATCTTGGGGCTAAAACCTGGCTAAAGGACCACTTCAGGAACAAGTGGTACCAGGGGTGGGCTGACAACACGACAGCCAGGGGGGTTGTAGCTAACATGCCCATGCCAAGCCGCTCAGACCAGTGGTGGAACCTGAGTCGCAAACATCAGAGTTTAGTGACTCAGATGACAACAGAGCAGTGCTCAACCAACTCGTACTTTCACAGGCTAGACCGCAAAAGGGACTCGAACTGCCGTCATTGCAGCCAAGCCTCTGAGACGGTCGTACACCTGCTGACGTCTTGCCCCGTGCTAGATATAGCCGGGAAGGTTAGGGAGGCGGAAGAGTCCCATGTAAAGACAATGTTGTATGGCACTGCTCAGCAGATGGAGCAGATCGCCCAGGTACTAGCCAAGGCCTTAAGAGATTAGTCTCAGGCCTACAGAATATGTGTTTAGTTTAGTAGAGCCAACAAGATCGTTCACTTGAGTAGAGCCCAAAAAAAAAGCAATCGCTTGCGTAGAACACACAAGAGCAATACTTGAGTAGAACCCACATGAGCAATCACTTTAATAGAGCCCACAAGAACAATTACTTGAGTAGTGGCAATAGGAGCAATCACTTGAGTAGAGCCAAGAAGAGCAATCAGTTGTGTAAAGCTCACAAGAGCAATCACTTGAGTAGAGCCAAAAAGAGCAATGACATGAGTAGAGCCCACAAGAACAATCACTTGAGTAGAACCAACAACAGCAATCACTTGAGTAGAGCCAACAAGAGCAATCATTTTAGTAGGGCCAACAGGAGCAATAACTTTAGTTTAGTCTATAAGAGCGTTCATTCGATTGGTGCCAACAAGAGCAATAACTTGAGTAGAGCCAACAAGAGCAATCATTTTTGTTTAGAAGCAACAGGAGCACTTACTTGAATCAAGCCCATGGGGCAATAACTTGAGTAGAGGCAGTAGGAGCAATGACTTGAGTAGAGCAATAGTGTCACACCGCTCTTTGCGACGTATTACTTGTTAATGTATTTTGTAGGAGTTCTCACAATACACAATCTTGCATGGTATAATGCACTGAAGAATTAATGTCAACAAAATAACTTTAATATAAACATAATGTACAGATATATAACTTCGAGGTTTCACAACGTGGAGACACCTGCCGAACATTCGCCATTCCTCTCTGACAACTGCTTTCGCGCGCTTTCTACCCATGTGACCTCTCTGTTACAAATCTCGTGATTATCACGTGAAAAATAGGAGCAAACACTTGAGTAGAGCCAACAGTAGCAATCATTTGAGTAGAGCCAACAGGAGCAATCATTTGAGTAGAGCCAACAGTAGCAATCATTTGAGTAGAGCCAACAGTAGCAATCATTTGAGTAGAGCCAACAGTAGCAATCATTTGAGTAGAGCCAACAGTAGCAATCATTTGAGTAGAGCCAACAGTAGCAAAAACTTGAGTAGAGCCAACAGGAGCAATCATTTGAGTAAAGCCAACAGGAGCAATCATTTGAGTAGAGCCAACAGTAGCAATAACTTGAGTAGAGCCAACAGGAGCAATCACTTGAGTAGAGCCAACAGGAGCAATCACTTGAGTAAATCCTCATCACAAGGATAATTACTTTAGTAGAACCAACGAGGGCATAGCCAGCGCAAGCAAAACAAGAAAATATTGGCACACAGATCATTGATAAGGCTGTATACATATGAAAGACGTTAGAAATATTAACAATTAAAAATTTAAAGCGGCATTTTTGAACAGAGATCAACTGCGTATACCATTAAAAATTTACCTACTGTAAATGTGTTGTCAAAACTCACAGAAGAAAATGCCTAGAAAACGAGTTGTGCTGGTAATAATGTATAGACATTTTTTTTAAAAATTTTCTTAATTAACAATTATTTTTAAAAATTATTCTTTAATATACCAGTTTTTAACTGAAAAAAAGTATTTCTTTTTAAAGTACACATTTTTTTATTTTTGTTTATACTATTTTTTGGAAAATGATTTATTAAATCAAAGTTTAAAAATCATATTTCTCCTATTACTTACTGCTATTCAAAACCAGGTCAAAAATCATAGTCAATAAAATTATCTAAACA
The DNA here is from genome assembly GCA_944989445.1 of Ampullaceana balthica. Lineage (NCBI taxonomy): Eukaryota > Metazoa > Mollusca > Gastropoda > Lymnaeidae > Ampullaceana > Ampullaceana balthica. The sequence continues at coordinate 42,610 of CALYLW010002539.1, forward strand.
ATTATGAAAAACAATTTCTGTCATTTGATATGAAACACTGCCT
>CALYLW010002540.1:0-42580 GCA_944989445.1 Ampullaceana balthica
ACAATCGTTCAAAAATCTTTAGATTGTCTCAGCTGAAATTTCTGATACCGTAGTGGATGTTTTGTTTGCAGGTGATATGTAATCGGAGAAAAGCCAAGATTGAAAAAAATGAAATGAAGAACTATATTATCTTATCTTATCTGTTTACAGACGCTCCTTCTATACAGAAGATTATTGCGTCCTACGCTTATCTATGGTTTGTATTTAGTCCTGCATTTTATTAGAGATTTAAATGTTGATAAAGTGTTGGTTTTCCTGGATTCTTCAGGCAACCCATTCCACGCCCGAATTCCGGACGGGAAGAAGGAAAACTTTTATGTGTTTGTTCTGGCATACGGAATAAGAAAGGTGTTTTTATCCTTATGTCTATCTGAGGGCTGTATTAAGTTATCTTTGTGTTGTATTTCAAAATTAGAATTAATTGCTCTAAGAAAAAGAAACAAATAAATTCAAAATATTACATTCATGGAAAAGAACTGACCCAAACTAAAGATGCAAAATACTTAGGAGTCTTAATAAATGAGAAACTATCATGGAATCCCCATGTCAATGAAGTTATTAAAAAATCAAACAAAACCTTAGGCTTTATAAAAAGAAACTTTAACAAATGTAATAGAGATATAAAACTAAAATGCTACCTCACTTTGGTGAGACCTGTACTAGAATATGCATCTTCTGTATGGGACCGATCCACCAAAGAAAACATTGATAAACTAGAACAAATTCAAAAAAGAGCTGCCAGATTCATTACTGGAGAATATTCAAAACTGACAAGAATAAAACCATTAGCTAAATCATTAAACCTTGAAACACTAGAGAATAGAAGAACCAAGAGCAAAGTAGTAATCATACATATATTAAAATACGATAGCGCTTCTAATGCCAAAACGTCTAACTCCATTATAAATCTAAAGTCTTCTGAACTAATGTTACTGATCTGGAAAACATAGTGGCTGACAGTATGACAATAATGTGCTGTTATATATAATTGATAAAAGTTTGATTTTAACGTAAGTGAACTACTGGAAAAAATTGTTGCCGTATTTATATGGCTTATTTTAATGTCTTTTGTTTTTTGGCATAAAAAATAATATGGAGACAATTACTTATCTAGTGGAATTAACACTTGGTACAAATAAATACAAAATTTGAGGGGTGGGCGGAAAATTCCTTGTTGCTAATTAGCTAATTGTTAAAAACGTGAAAATAAATTTAAATAAAATAAATGAAAAGCCAAGATAAGTACTCAATAACTACTCAACATTACCAAACTTTTTTTTGCAAATGGAAGGAATCAGAAATTGGATAAAAAGGAATCGACTACTAATAAAGACCGACAATTAGTTGTTGTAAAAGACAAAACAAAATGTCTAGAAGTTCTTGTTAGAATATTTGACATTATTAAATCCTGGCGGAATTTAATGTGGCTTTATGAGGTTACAGAGAGGGCATACTGTTGCAAATAAAGGCAAAATTCTGGAACTAATGCATTAGCATGCTAAGTACGTTCGAGCACTCCGAGAACATATAGGGAAAAAGGGATAAAAATCTTGTCATCTAAAATTCAAACTGAGCACATAACAATTTTAGGAGATACAGTTCACGAAAAATCATCTTTCTTCAACAACAAGATACCAAATATTTTTTTTTAATTGTATTTGATAGATTTTCATATATTTGACATAAGGATCAAACAAGTACAAGTCCAGATGTGTGATATGTAAAGATTGAAAATAAAAAAAAAGTAGACGCTGTAGAATCTTTCAAAGATTTCATTCAAATAAAATTAAATCTGCTGACTATAATTATGAAATGATTTTGAATAAATGATGATCTTAAAATAATGGACTGCACAGGCCCAACTAGTGTTAATACTTCCTAAGGGCTAGAAAGTATATAAGAGTTCAACAAAGGCGCAAAAACGTAAAATCTCATGTCAAACTCGTTCAAACAGTTAAACCTAATTTGTTAACATGATACTCCAACTGAAAGGAATTCTCAAACTATTTTAGTACACTTGAGCGTTGTTAAACATTCTTTTCCAAGTCCATACACTGTTGGAAATACCAAATTGATTCTACAAGCAAGGCATTCAGATTTCAAGATACAAAATAGTAATATACCATGGAGCCATTTTCAGGTTACTTTGTAAGGTATAGAACTGAAAGATGCAGACAAAAAGCTCAACACACGAACAGATGCAGGAACTTTGCTAGTCACAATGAAATCTTTTTATTTTTCAGTTATGTAAAAGAAAAATGCCCGAAATTCTTTACAAACTTATAGTGCTCGACAAAAATTTTTTTATCAGGGGCTACTCAAAGAGAAACTAATGGAATGGAATACTTAAGGGATGCTTTGACTTTTGATAAAATTTTGTGTGGATACCTTATCATTTTAATCGAACCTTCCAATCAAAGAACAAGAGATCAAATTTTTGGTGATCAAAGCAAATATGTATGTATCCATGCTATGTAGAATAAAAGTTAAGAAGAAATTTGGTTTCTTCATAAGATGAGATTAGTGTAAAATTCGTGTGAATATTTTAACCCCAAGAATATAAATTTTTAAAATGAATTCAAGACTAGGTGGTTTATTTAAGTTTATAAAGATATTTAGATTCGAAGTTACCCTGCCTAAAATAATATAATTAATTCATACATTGCTTTAATCTGTCTTAAATAATGCAAGGTGTTAAAAGGGCTTCTCTAAATTATTTTAATGAAAATTAATGACGATCAATTACGAACACACCAAAACCTAATCTATCGCTATTTTGGCTATTGCCATGGCTGAAAGCATTGATACATGAAAGAGTGAGCCATGAGGAAGAAGATAAAACTTTAATTTCATTAAAGAAATGAAGTCTTTCCTTTTAACATAAAATATATAGTGCTCTTACTATTACTTTCTAATTACTTTTTTTTACTTTATAGCGTTAACATATTTTTCGAGGGGGGGGCGGCAAATTTGGTTTCTGCCCCGGGCGGCACATACCCACTCTACGCCGCTGGGTACACACCTGGTGACTGGTGACACCATCCACAGAGCTTAAATCACACACGGATTGGTCGAGTGATTTAACAAACTAATAAAACTTTAAAATTCAAGTGTTGTAATCAATCTAAATAAAATGAAAAGTATGACATCACCCCATATACCCTTCATTGAAGTTGTATGACTGACTCTCAGATCATGCTTAAAGCCAGCGTGCATTAATTAAAAGAAATAAGAAAACAATAATTGCTGTAACGATATGTGAATATAAAATTGGGAATTTTTATAAATGACGTTGTATGACTCAGACGAGACTCACCAGCCAACGTGCATCACTTTTAAAAAGACATTAGAAAAAGAAAATCGTTGTAAAGTACAAAATCGGGAATTCCTTAGATGACACCGTATGGCTCATTGGAGGTCTGCCAGCCAACACTTTGCCGTGTGTTCAACTCACAAGAAAATGTATCAGGACTAAGATAGGGAACTTATAAATAACACTTCTTGTTAGACAGCATCTCAGTCTCATTTCTCACTGACTTGTCGTTCTGTCTAACTCTCTAGATTACAATAATAAACATTAAGTACGTACTCAAGCTTGGCTGTAGTATTTCATGTACAAAGTAGTTATCTTAGTTTAAAAGCTCATTCCAATAAAGGAATAGTTCTTTTGTTTACTTAAAGTCAATCTATTATGTTGTGTCTAATCTAGACGTTATCACACATTTAAATTTCTTATCTGGCTTAGGAATAAGTATGTTGATTTTAAAGTTACCAATATGTGTGTTGAAAATAAATCTGTAATCTCTAAAACAACGTAATTGTTATGATATCAATCAGATGTTATATAATAAGACAAAATATAACTAAAAGTATAAATTACAGAGAATTATAAAATATACAATAAGTATAAGAAAACGTATCTTTAAAGTATGATTGCGTATATCCTAAGAGTTCCATAGTAACGATTTAGATACTCAACGATGTTTTACCTTTAGAAGCTCTTCTTGACTTGACAAATCCTTGCTCCAAAATGAGGCTCTACTCAACATGAGAGGTTTTTAAACTATTTCGACTCACGGGGTTCTATATTTATATACAGGGAATTCCCGCTTTGACTTACAAGCCACGCATTCGTTCTTACATGGTGGTGTGTTCTATAACTGCGATCGATTTTGTTTTATAGCGCTACTAATTTTAGAAAGCAGCGCGCCAAATTACTGTACCAAAAATAACACTTTTCGAACGTTTCGCATAAAATTGTTCTATCTATAATAATAAAAGGCAAAGCCCTCACTCACTGACTCATCCCTAATTCTCCAACTTCCCGTGTAGCTAGAAGCATGAAACTTTTGCAAATTGTTGAGTAGCCTCTCGCGACGAAAATTGGTGTAAAAGAATTTTAAAATTCACACTCATGGGGGCCGGGGGCCCAAAAAACGGTATTTTCCTTATATGGCCTATATAAAATATAAAAAACACTAATTCTCCTATTTCCCGAGTAGGCAGAAGCATGAAACTTTGGGAAGTTGTTGAGTACAATTCCGCGTAGTTAACAGGCACAAATTTTTTAATTATCAAATACTGGGGGCCGGGGGCCCAATTGAAATTTTTCCTTAAATGAGCTATATAAAAACTTAAAATCACAAATTGTCATATTTCCCATGTAGGTAGAAGCATGAAATTCTGAGTAGTTGATAAGTACACTTCCGCGATGGTAACAGGTGAACAAAATATTTCAATTAACACTTACTGGGGGCCAGGGGCCCAAAGGAATTTTTTTTTAATATTAAAAACTGACTAATAACGTTTCTCCAACTTTCCGTGTAGGTAAAAGTATGAAACTTTGGGAAGTTGTTGAGTACCCTCTCGCGATGCAAATTGGCGTAAAAGAATTTTAAAATTCACTCTCATGGGAGCCGGGGGCCCAAAAGCGTTTTTCCCTTATACTGAAAATCGCCTTATTCTTCACTTTCCCGTATAGGTGGAAACATGCAACTTTGGGAATTTGTTGAGTCCACTCCCTCGATGGTGGCATGCAAAACAAAATATTTAAATTATCACTCACTGGGGGCCGGGGCCAAATGTACTTTTCTTATATAAAAACTGACTGAAATTTAATTCTCTGATTTCCCATGTAGGTAAAAGCATGAAACTTTTGGAAATTATTGAGTACACTCCCGCGATGGTAACAGGCCAACAAATATTTAAATTTGTACTCACAAGGGGCCGGGTGCCCAATTTTTTTTCTTATATAAAAAGTTAATCAACACAGATTCTCCATTTTCCCGTGTAGTTAGAAGCATGAAAGTTTGGGACGTTGTTGAGTACACTCCCGGGATGGTAACAGGCGCAATTTTTTTGTTTAATTATCACTCACTGGGGCCCTGGACACAAAACTAATATTTTTAACTTATATGAGCTAAATTACAAATAAAAAAACTTTGGATCCTGTGTAAATGTATTTTTACAAAACTTGGAAGATACAAATTTGATGGCCTATATTAAAATTCGTTAGGGCATTAAAATTATATTTTTTCAATATTTTGTAGCCGAGGGCCCCTAATCTCTTTTTTGTAAACGTTTAAGACATTTAACCATTCGATTTCACTCAATTTTTTTTAAAAAAATGTTTACTGACAAATATATTTATCATAATCCAAATTGAAATAAGCTGTTGTTTTGAACTATGCATATTACACAGATAGGGCCCCCGGCCCTTATTTTAGTTTTTTTTAAAGACGTGTTAATTGTAAATGTATTTAATTCATCCAAAGGCCATTAAACTTTAGGAAGTTTTTGGGTACATTCCAGCGAAGGTTTCTGGCATTAAAAGTAAACGTTTTAAAAACACCACTTATTTGGGGCTGGGGGCCTGTATGCCATATTTTAACATTAGTTATATAAAAGGTAATTTAAAATGTGGCTACTGGGTAAATGGATGAACTATGGCCAAATTTGATTTTAAAAAATATATAAATAACATTCTATAGGTTAATGAACTTATAACGTCTGTTCCTTCGGGGCCGGGACCCAAAATATTTTTTTCGTAAACATTTAAAGCTTTGTTACCTTTAGATTTTAAATAATTGAAATAAATATAGACACATATCTATGTCATGACCTAGATTGAAATTCTGAGACCTTGTGAGATATGCATATGCTGAATCAATTTTGCACGGGGGCCCATAATGTCATTTTAGTACCCATTTTATATTACACAACCTTGAAAAATATTGACAAACAAGTATATCAATCATGATCCAGACTGAAATCTATTGGTGTTTTGAATTGGTGTGAAACGGGTTTTCAACGCTTACTTCCGAAGCAGAGAGCGGGCATTTTGCTAGATAATAATAAAACAATAATATGAATTAAATAACATAACAAAATGAACTATGTCTAAGTCTAAGAACATAGAATTTACTAATATTAATATTCAAATTAACTAGGTTCAATATATAAAACATCTTATTAAGATTATTACACTATTTTAAGCACAATTTGTATAAATACCTACATGTCATAATTTTAATTATATTGGTGCTTGGTCCTATTCATGTTCATTTGACATAATTTTAATTGTATTGGTGCTTGGTCCTATTCATATTCATTTGACATAATTTTAATTGTATTGGTGCTTGGTCCTATTCATATTCATTTGACATAATTTTCATTGCATTGGTGTTTGGTCCTATTCATATTCATTTGATATAATTTTAATTATCTTCTTACTCGTGAGTGACTTTTGTCTTAATTCTTAAACATTGTTTAAGAATTTCCCTTTTTTCCAGAATAAGCTAAATGAGAAGTAAAATTATATTAAGATATTTGCCACATTCTTAAACAAAGTTTAGACAATGTTTATTTCATTAAGATATTTGCCACATTCTTAAACAAAGTTTAGACAATATTTATTTCATTAAGATATTTGCCACATTCTTAAACAAAGTTTAGACAATATTTATTTCATTAAGATATTTGCCACATTCTTAAACCAAGTTTAGACACTATTTATTTCATTAAGATATTTGCCACATTCAATATTGTGTCACTCCTGCTCCATCTGCCATCAATGTAAGTAAAACTTTTTGTTTTGTTTTTTCTATTAGATTAAAGGAGGAGAGGCGGGGGTTGGTTGCATCATAAATAAAACTAACATTTCTATAATGTTATATTTATTACTCAAAAGATATCTTTATAATAATATTGCTGGTATTATCTTGAATAATTAATCTAAGATAGTGTAATACATTAAACAGTAAAAGAAATTTCTTACAATTGTATAATATGTGTATTTGTTTAAAAAAATGTATTAAATCTTTTTTAAAATAATCTTTTAAATACATGTACATGAATATACATTTTTATAACTTACACCTTCTCCCAATAGTTAAGAACATTTTTGTAAAGAAATTTAACTGTTATAGCTTTAATTAAATAAATTTTATAAGTTACAGAAATATTGATATGTATATATCCTTCCTTTTTATAGAAATAAGACAAACTAAGTTTTGCAAATACTGATCTAGACACAAGTATTATTTTATTGGAATGCAAGAAAAAAATAAAACAAATTTAAACATTTTTTAACATCAAAGATTATGAAATATTTTCTCTCATTGTTATAATAAAATGTGCTCAATAAATACTACAATAATACTGTATTGTTTTATCTTATCTTAGCTAATCTGTTGCAGAAACTCCTTGCATACAGAAGATTATTGCGTCCTACACTTACTATGGTTTTCGTTTAGTCCTGCATTCTTATTAGAGTTATTTTTTCTGTTCTGAATATAAATGTTTGTACATTTTAATCCACCAGGAATAAATTCAAAACCCTAAATTCTTTTAAATCTAATTATTTGTTTAAAGCATTTAATGTTTTTAATCCTGGTTTTAATAAATACATATGGATATAATCAAAGTTTACAATATTATTTTTTTCTATTTTCTTTTTTCAGCTTTTATTAAGACAGGAAAAAATGTATTTTCTGATTGAGATTTTTTATTGTCTTATAGATATTAATTTATGTATTTTTTTTAAAAATCTGTATTCAATTCCTGCCTTCAAGTTGTCTAACTAAGTTACCATGTGTCATAAAGATGATAATGTTTATGTTATGTTCACAATTTTAATACATAAATTTATCATTTATCTCTTTCTGCTGATGTACATTTATTATGGTTTGGTCTATTTGCTGTCAGTATTTAATTTAAAAAACTTAAAACATATATAACACTTTTTTTCAAAATATTGTTTGTTCAACTAAAAGACTTCAAATGATATTTTGTAACTTTTTAAAAGTAAAATAATTTACAATCTACTTAAAGTACTTACCCCCATAATGGTTGATCTAAGGTAAACAACTGGCTGATTGACTTATATCTGTCAGAGACAATAACCCTGTGATTTAATATGAAATATGTTTTCAAGCCTAATAAAGAATTGTATTTAATATTTTCTTCTGTTAACTTTTAGTATTATTTAAAATTTTGAGATTTATATAATAACATCCATATTTTAAAATGAAAATACATTGATATATTTGAATGATGTCGTTACTATTTATGGCAACTAGGGCTGTCAATATTGTTGATAAATACTGCCCGGGTAGCCGTCCAAATTTCAAACGGGTACCCGAGCTACCCGATCGAAACATGTCATAATTTCCCCCGTCATGACGGCTATAAATTACTCCCTTGCCACCTTCTATGTACCTCATGCACACAGTAGCTACACGGCCGACGTCTTAGGGGCTTTACATAAATGACATCGAGCGATTTTGTCCGATTTTTTACGTCACAGGTTGTCACAAAAACTTAGTGCACCCTCCAATATGACGTCACAAAGCTTTGCCGCCCCCCCCCATTATGGCCGTACTCCCTTTTTGAAAATGAGCATGTGTAAATAACTTTATTGTCATTTAATGTTGTATTTAATGTGAAGTTGAACTTTAAAAATCGCTACTCGATTAAATTCATATAAAACGTCATTAAATAAATTGTAAGCAATCAAATATTTCAGTGGAACTTTTATTTAAAGGTGCGCGGTTTGATGTGATGTCACATTTATTCTTAAACAAACCACTCCTCCTCGTCACAAATGTGTGACCCTCTCCTCCCCTAAGTGCGTAATGTCATTTATGGACGGGACCTTATCCATCTTACACTGTTAGTAACTAATTTAGTGACTTTAAAAACGTATACATTTTGGTGTATTATTAAACTCAGTTTTTGGCAAGGCACACGCTGTAATAAACACACGAAACACAATCGAATGGATGGAGGAGGAAAGGGGGGTATAGATAAACAACATCGACAATCGTAAACCCAATGTCGCATATTTCAAATCAATGTTAGTGTCAAAGCAGAGGTGTTTTTATTAACAACAGCAAACACGGCCTCTTTCATCTCTATACAGTCCCTCCTTATTTTTGGCAGAGGAGTTTTGTTTCTTGATATGATTCATTCAAAGAACCAAAATCTTCTTGTGTTTGCGCTTTGTTTCATTTTCAGAGAAAAAAGAGGTATCAAAATAAATTGTGGTTTGTTGAGACCGTATTGTATTTCCCGTTGACAGATAATCCTCCTAAGATGTATTTCACAGCATTTATTTGATTTTTTAAAAATTTGATAAATTGTCTCGCGAGCAGTAAATTAAACACAAAAAGCCACATGCGAGCCGAAGTTTGCTTAATATAGACATTAAAGCCACATTTTCACGGTTAGCCGGAATTTTACTACTTGGGTTATCTCATGGCAACGGGTACCCGGGTCCCGGGTACCCATGACAGGCCTAATGGCAACCGTCCGTCCTCATGGGACGATGGCGTTCACTCCTGCTCTTCTGCCCCATCCCATTTCTCCTGGCCCTTTTCTCTTCACTCAAATTTTTGAGGGATGCTTCCGCTCATGAATGCCCTCACGCACCTTTGCCCGCCAATAGGTGCGCTCCTCGGCCATGGTCTCCCACGTTTAATTGTCTATCTGTGCCAATAACAGGTCTTTTTTGCAGACGTCATTGAATCTCAAGCAGGAGCGACCTCTGTTTCTCATATCAGTTGCCAGCTCACCGTAAAGCAAGGCTCTAGAAATGCGCTCCGAGCTCATCCTGGGGACATGACCCAGCCACCGCAGGCGCCTCTCACTCAGAATTGAGTGCATACTCAGCATATAGCTCCTTTTAAGTACCTCAACATTTTTATCTTGTTCTGCCATTTGATGTGTAGACTTTTCGGCAAATCAGGTCACTTATATTTGTTACACGTGTCATTGTCATGTTGTTTGATATATATGTTATAATTGTGACATTTGGTCACCATCTTTTAATATATATAATATATTTGTGACACCACAAGAAACCACTACAGAACCACTTGAATTGTAAAACCCATATGTAATTACCTCAAATACAGTTTACATCTGCAAACACTCATTACTGTAATATTAACCCCATGTTTCCCATTAACATTGTTATGTCCTCATCATCCACATGCTATATTTATTTCAAATATCTATGTCAACTTTATATTAGATGAAATAATGCATTTTTCTTTTTGTGATATAAAATTAAACATTTTAAATATAATTCATTTACGATATACATACGGTTAACAAATGTATTTGAAAAATATTTATTTTACTAGATTAAAATAAGAACCTAACATAATATTTGATCAAAAAAGGATAATAAAGAATAATCTTATAAAAGTATAACATGCATTTATAGAAAAATCATGACAATAATCAATGTATTATCTGGTTATAAGTTCTTTAATAACGCGGTGGTCGAGTGGCAGCGCACTGGACTGTCGTACCGATGGTCACGGGTTCGAATCCGTGTGAAGGCAAGGGTTTGTTCCCGGGGCCTAGGGCGTCTCTGAGTCACCCCGCTCCGAATAGGTACCTAACTACATGTAGTTAGGCGGCTGGGTAATGCGTGGAACCCACAAAGCCGTGGCCTGTGAACGCTGCATCACTTGCCAACAGATCATCTGTCATGGTCTGTGGACGCAACTATCTTCTGCATAGAAGGAGCGTCTGTATAGATAAGATAAGATAATAAGAAATTGTTGGAACTGATACTGAATGATAGGGAGAGAGATGATATATGTTTTTTTTGTTATAACAAAAAGATATGAAATTATTTCTAACGAGCCTATTGTATACAGTTATTATACTAAATGGTACCAAACATTGTATTAAATAGCATCAACATTGATTAAACATAGAAGATGATAATCTATATTGTAAGAAGTTTTAAAAAAAGAAATTCATTGGATATGTGATAACTTATCAAAGTTTCAAATGTGTAAAAGATTGTTTATATCAATATTTAAAAGTTAATCATATTAATTTAATTTAAAAATACCTAAAACATTTTTGCTTCATTGTATTGGAACTACAAATATATACATTTATCTGTATATTCATGTATAAAGATAGTTGTATATAAATCGTAAATGATAAAACGAGAGAAAATAAACTTAAAAAACACAGTAACGGTTGGATTGTAATTAGTATATCATACAGAATGGGGTTGTAATTAGACTTGGACAAAAATGAATGTATGTAACATTCTATCTGTAAGCCTTAATTTAATGCATTAAAACAACATGGTTTTTTTTTACTCCTTATGGCTAATCCTGCTATGATTATTAACTTTATTGAACTTGACATATACGTTATCTATAAAAGATTTAAAGAATAAAACAATTTCTTACCTTTCAAAATTGTATTGTCTTTAGAAATATGTTTGCTCATTGAGGCTGTGCGCGAGCTGTGAGCGTTGTTTAGACTGTTTGAAGTCACATGACACGTTTATATCCTGTATGGCAGGGGTTCCCAACCTTTTTGTACTCTAGAGCACATTCTAAAATATCGGTAGGGTGGCGAGCACCACCTATTTTTAATCGAAAAACTCCTTCCATAACTTTTCAATGCAAAAAGCATGTAAAAACGTAAACAAAAACACAAATACAAAGAAAACATGTTATAAAAAATATAATATCAATATGTCAATGTCATCCTTGGCATTGCATATCATTGGCCAGGGCCTCATAATTAGGAGCATATGACGATAATCCTGTTAGCAAACAATCATAAAGATCCTCATCCGTGAGTCTAGATCTATATCTTAATTTTATAAAGTTAATGTTTGAAAACAATGATTTGCATAAATATGTCGAACCGAAAAATGATTCAATTTTATAAGCAGCTTTTTTTAAAAATGGGAACTTTTCTCTGTCCACTGTATTCCAAAAGTCCTCTGATATTAATGATTTTAGCAAACTATCATTATTAAGGTCCAACATTTCTAACTCGTAATTCTTCTATCTTACCTTGAACGAAATCTGCAATACATGCGGCCATTTCCATTACATTTAGTTGGCAAGTAAAAGGATTGATACATCAGGAAACAATTGGCTTGAAATGTGTAAACTGCAAAAATCTCTCTTCAAACTGTTTTTTTTTACACTTGAAGATGCTTAATAAATAATGACCCGTTTAAATTCATTGTTACCTAGAATTTTCTTCATATGTGGCAAATGCACGAGAGAATTGATCTGCAGATGTGATATCAACAAATCCAATTTAGCTGTAAATGACTATACAGAGCTTATCATTTCAGCTTTGTTTTTGTCTTTCCCCTGCAACTACAAATTTAAATAATAAAAAATGTCCATGATGTCTGTGAGAAATCCAACGAGAGTCAGCTAGGTCATCATAATTTTCCTTTCTATCGTTTATAAATGTTGTTATTTCTTCAATTAAACTCAAACATCTTGTAAGAACCTTTCATTACTGAGCCAACGTACTTCAGTATGCAGAATAAGATAATGTTCTTTATCTTCAGTATATTCAGTATATTCTAACAAGGCCTTGAAATGTCGGTGTTGCAAAGGAGCTGCTCAAATAGAATTGATTATTTTCATAACGTGTTCAAATGGCAATATTTTACAACACAAAGCTTCCTGGTGGATAATACAGGGGTAGGACATAAAGTTTGAAAATGATTCATCCTTTTTGCAGAGCGAAATAAATCCTATGTTTTTACCTACCATTGCTGGTGCCACATCGGTGGTTATCGCAGTCGGCTTGTGCAAAGTCATATTTATTGACTTGGCATATGTTCTGAATGTATTATAAATATCCTCACCCCTTGTCTGTCCTTTCATATGTAATATTTTCAACATTTCCTCTTTTACTGTGAAGTTTTTAAAGACCATTCTAACCATAACTGCTAACTGTGCGGTATCTGATATATCTGTTGACTCGTCGAATTGTAGCGAGAACCAGTCACATATTTCCAATTCAGTCTTTAACTGAGTTTGTATGTCTGTTTAAATTACATGTGTTCTTCTTTTATTGGTGTTCTTTGTCAACTGTAATTCTTGTATTGCTGAGACAATCTCACATTTGTTAGAAAGTCCATCAAACAAACAATCAGCACCAGTCAAAAATATTTCCTTAAACAACTCACCATCAATGAAAAGTTTCTTCTTTTGTGCGAGCATGTGAGAAATTTTGAAAAAAAGCAATGGTGGCCTTTTTAGAATTTTCCACATGTCTAGTGAAAACAGTTTGTTGTGCAGTTACACTTGATTTTGTTGACATATTTTTTTTTCTTTCTTACTTCAGATTTAAGTGGATAATTCACATCAAAAGTGGCATGAATTGTCTGAAAGTGTCTTTTAACATTATGTTTTTTCGGCACTGCAATGCTACTACCACCCAACAAACAAACGCATTTATTTTTCAAAATAACGAAACAATATGATTCCTCCCAGTCAGTGTTAAAAATATATATATTGTCTTTTACTCGGTCCTATCATTTTAGGGCTAAAAAATTAATAAATAAATAGTTATTGAACTACAATATAATATCAAAGTTATAGTTCAAATATGTACTACATTTTAAGCATAAATTTATTAACTATCCTCACAATCATAATAGAGTATCGCTTATTAATATAAAAGATTATGCACCTCGCTTTTAGCCCGTTAAAATTTTCAGAAGAAATTTCGCAAACATACAAACGTATTTAATAAATTTGGGCACCTACGGTAATTAAAACTGTAACAAATGAATAAAAATAATTCAAATTTTTAATTAATGTTTATGAAAAATTATTTCTTTATCGAATTGTGGCGTGCATATACGAACCATGGCGCCCGCGGGCACGGGGTTGGGAACCTCTACTGTATGGTTACCACGTGGGGAGTTTCAAGTGCTACTCAATGTTGACGTGGTTATTTGATCTATGAATAGCTTTTAAAGTAAAGTAAATTTGATCTTTTATAAAACTAATGTATGACCCGCTTGTTTTATAATAGCAACTAAAGATGCAAAATACTTAGGAGTCTTAATAAATGAGAAACTATCATGGAATCCCCATGTCAATGAAGTTATTAAAAAATCAAAGAAAACCTTAGGCTTTATAAAAAGGAACTTCAACAAATGTAATAGAGATATAAAACTAAAATGCTACCTCACTTTGGTGAGACCTGTACTAGAATATGCATCTTCTGTATGGGACCCATCCACCAAAGAAAACATTGATAAACAAGAACAAATTCAAAAAAGAGCTGCCAGATTCATAACAGGAGAATATTCGAAACTGACAAGAATAACACCATTAGTTAAATCATTAAACCTTGAAACACTAGAGGATAGAAGAACCAAGAGCAAAGTAGTAATCATACATAAAGCAATTAATTCTAATTTAGAAATACAACACAAAGATAACTTAATACAACCCTCAGATAGACATAAGGATAAAAACACCTTTCTTATTCCGTATGCAAGAACAAACACATACAAGTTTTCCTTCTTCCCGTCCGGAATTCGGGCGTGGAATGGGTTGCCTGAAGAATCCAGGAAATCCAACACTTTATCAACATTTAAATCTCTAATAAAAATGCAGGACTAAACACAAACCATAGATAAGCGTAGGACTCAATAATCTTCTGTATAGAAGGAGCGTCTGTAAACAGATAAGATAGCATTCGTTCATTAATTAAGATTTTAAGCTGTTCGTAAAATGATGCTTATTTCAATGCCCTCTTTCCTCGAATATTTCCTTGACCAAAATGAGTTGTAGGTAACTAGATTGAAAGGATGTGTACCAGTGGCGGATTTAGCTATAGGGCAGGGGGGCGGCTTGCGCGCGCCCATGTTGGGTCTAAAATGGCGCCCCCTAAAGACACCCTCCATGAACACCAATAAGGTGTCACAAGAGCAGAAAAAAAGATTGCTAAAGACGAAACTTCTAATCAACACCAAACTGCTTGCTAAATATCTTATTTCAAATGACGAAACTGTAATATCTGGGTTAAATCAATCACTCGCATCTGAATTATCGGCGACAATTGATAATGAAGTTAAGTCTGCACAATTCTTTTCTTTAATTATTGATTCAACCATTGATATATCTAGAATTTATCAGATGTCAGTTTCTTTAAGTTAATTTTTTTAATCAGGACATGGTGTTGAGATATGTATAGGCTTTTATACTTTGGTAAACAGCGGCTGGATAGCGAATAGTGCGCTCGCCTCACACGCTGAGGGGCGTGGGTTCTAGCCCACGTTAAAGCCACAATAAAAATGGAATGACTAACGCTAAGAAAGTCTTCCGCTGACCTGGAAGGGAGATGTGGCGCCCACCAAGGTCTACCAAGCACTGCCCCTATTAGGTTCTAATGAAAACATTAGGACCCCCTACGACCACCGTTTATGGGACTTAAAAAACATATTTTTTAAAAATTTATGCTCCCGCATTTACTGAGAAGATTTTAACGGAACTTAAAAAAAATGAAACATTGATTTCACACTCTCTCGAGGACAGGCATACTCTGGAATTAAGAGTGGTCTTTAAACTCAGATAAAGAAACTTTCACCCAATTGTTGTGCCCATGATTTGAATTTGGTTACTATCGAAGCAATGTCTGTAAACAGTGATGTACAGTTGTTTTTTGGCACATATTTAAGGTTGTATGCTTTCATTACGTCTAATTTACCACGTATACATTCTCTTAAAGAACACCAGAAATCTCAATATGAATCAACAGTAGATACTCTGAAACGACTTTCTGATACAAGATGTGCAAGCCGTAAGCATGCAGTTCATGCAGTTGTTGGATCATTCTCTGCTATTCTAGCCACACTTGATTCAGAGGAATCAGAATATAAAGGAAGAGTCAGAGCAGAAGCTATGGGAATATCTGTTTTAATAACAAAATATTCTTTTGTTTTTCTTATGCTATTTGTACAAAAGGTATCTTCATGTTATCAAACTTCTTACAACGCCTGTGCAAAATAAGTGATCGATGTTGTAAGAAATAAGTTTATTGAAATGAGAAGCGATGAAGCTTTTGACATTCTGAATGTAGATGTCAAATCATTTATTAACGAAAATTGTTCCAAACTAGATGTTAAAACAGAATTTAAAGAAAAGTGAATTGCAAAAAAAAAGCATGGCAGAGATAAAATGGCTGCTGATCCAACCACACTATTTAAATCTGAAACGTACTTCACTATCATGGATAAACTCGTAACACAAATAGATTATCGATTTAATGACTTTTGTGGCACAATTACTTATTTCTATTGTATTATTCCATCACAAATGTCGGAAGAAAATAAATATTATTTTCAAAATTTATGCAAAATTTAAAAAACACGACATTAATCTTGAAGAAGCAATCGTAGAATATGATACCTTCAAAGATTTGTATGCATCAATCCATGTATCATTATCTAGTGAACTACTACTTAAAAAAGGTTCAATAATCTATAAAATTTACTTGACTCTTCAAGTTAGCAGTGCTACTGCTGAAAGAAGTTTCAGTAGATTGAAACTCATCAAAAATTATTTGCGCTCAACAATGACAATCGAAATCTGTCTTGATTGGCATTAATTTCAATTGAACGTGATCTAGCTGAGAACGTTGACTCTGAATCAACGATAAATCGTTTTACTTCAATGAAATCAAGTAGAATGCAATTTATATAGGGCTCACGGCTCAATCTTATCTTATCTTATCTGTTACAGACGCTCCTTCTATAAAGAAGAATATTGCGTCCTATGCTTATCCATGGTTTGTGTTTAGTCCTGCATTCTTATTAAAGTTTTAAATGTTTATTTAAGGAATTTACTATCATTGTTTGTGTTAAGTTCATTGATTTTCCCAAAGTTTGATGCTCAAACTTCCAGTGATAACTTATTTTTTTTAAATTCTGAAGTAAATTGTTTAGTTTATTTACAAGTATAATATTATTGACACTCTTTGTGTGTGTGTGTGTTACTAATCCTGACCAAACCACTCCACCAAAGTATCTGTGTTTTCCATTATTTGTAGCATCAGATTACCTGGTCTTTAACTCAAATATTTTTCCAGCTAAAATTCTCATTTCATTCTTTCAGATAGAAAACTATTACAATAACTAAAAACAGTAGCTCTTAAAATTGTATTAGTAAAAATAAGTTGTTCTCTTTGGAACTAAGTTCATAATTTACTGCCATCTGTTTATCCTACATAGGATATATGCATATAATATGTATATGATAAATGATTTCTTAACTTTAATTACTTAGGCCTTTTATTAATTATTAACATTTTTTTAAAATACATTATATTTTGTTTGCATTTGTGACCTATTGCTCTCCTGAATATAAGGCAATTGTTTTTATATTTAAGAGATTCATTGCAATGGTTTGAGGTAAACAAAAAGAATATTAAATAATGTACTTTGAATGATCAACGCAGCATTTATTATTTAACACTTAGTTATTTGTTTGAGTTACTGTCACTGCTATTTATGGCAAGCTGAAGAAACTGATGAGTCATCTTGCAGATAGTACAACAAACTATTGGAGGCCTATATAAATTTAATCAAATTCTACCTCATTATCAAAACATTATAGATGTTTTATTTAGCCCAAAGACTATAAACTTATTATGCTGAGTTTTCTATGTTAAAGTCTGCTAGGATATTCAGCAACTGAAAGTGAACACAAAGGAATATGAGAAATTTAGATTTTGTCACAAATAACAGCTCCCAAATTGACTACCATTTTCATAAAATCAATTGATTAACCATATCTACTTAAGACTAGATATTTCTTTTTGTCTAGCAAGTTGCCACAGGGCAACTCTGAAAATGTATGTAACATAAACAACACACTTTAGATTTCATATTTGAGACTGCAGCAGTCTCTAAAGATGACAACTTATTAAAGTAAAATTCACATTTAAAGTGAGCAGAAATGTTTTTTTCAACATAAAATATAGCAATAAAATAGAATCTCATATCAAATTTCTAATCTTCATTGCAGAAACAGCAATTTAGACAAACGAATTTTATTTCAGCACCTAGAAATATTTGCACTAAGTGAATGAATAAAAATAATTTTGCGGCGCCCCATGAAATTCTCCTGGCCCCCCCCCCACGTAGACAAACCTAAATCCGCCACTGATGTGTACTATATATATCCAGAAGCTATATCGATTAATCGAGGGGCTTGCGCACTCGTCAGGCGTACCGATATACAGGGGTTCGAATCCCCATGAAAAAGCACGGATTTGTTTCCGGGGCCAAGAGTAAGTCCGAAGTCCATCCAGGTCAGAATGGATACCTGAACTTAGTTAGGGAAACAAAGGCAGCTGGGTAATGGGTGGAACCATCATTGTGTCGTGGCCTGTGAACGCTGCGTCAAATGCAAACATGCCGTTATGGTCTGCTGACGCAATAATCTTCTGTATAGTAGGAGTGTCTGTATACATAATACAAGAGTATAACTTTTTTTTACAAGACTTAATTGAAGGAAACGTTTAAAAGTAGTCATTAAAATATTATATTTAAAGCCTTTTAGACATGTAAGTGTTACATTCTTGAATGCTGATCTATGGTATCTTTGTAAGCCTTTATCGACATGTAAGTGTTACATTCTAGTATGCTCATCTATGGTATCTTTGTAAGCCTTTATCGACAGGTAAGTGTTACATTCTAGTATGATCATCCATAGTATCTTTGTAAACCTTTATCGACATGTAAGTGTTACATTCTAGTATGCTGATCTATGATATCTTTGTAAGCCTTTATCGACATGTAATTTACATTCTAGTATGCTGATCTATGGTATCTTTGTAAGCCTTTATCGACATGTAAGTGTTACATTCTAGTATGCTGATCTATGGTATCTTTGTAAGCCTTTATCGACATGTAAGTGTTACATTCTAGTATGCTGATCTATGGTATCTTTGTAAACCTTTATCGACATGTAAGTGTTACATTCTAGTATGCTGATCTATGGTATCTTTGTAAGCCTTTATCGACATGTAAGTGTTACATTCTAGTATGCTGATCTATGGTATCTTTGTAAGGCTTTATCGACATGTAATTGTTACATTCTAGTATGCTGATCTATGGTATCTTTGTAAGCCTTTATTCACATGTAATTGTTACATTCTAGTATGCTGATCTATGGTATCTTTGTTAGCCTTTATCGACATGTAAGTGTTACATTCTAGTATGCTGATCTATGGTATCTTTGTAAGCCTTTATCGACATGTAAGTGTTACATTCTAGTATGCTGATCTATGGTATCTTTGTAAGCCTTTATCGACATGTAAGTGTTACATTCTAGTATGCTGATCTATGGTATCTTTGTAAGCCTTTATCGACATGCAAGTGTTACATTCTAGTATGCTCATCTATGGTATCTTTGTAAGCCTTTATCGAAATGTAAGTGTTACATTCTAGTATGCTGATCTATGGTATCTTTGTAAGCCTTTATCGACATGTAAGTGTTACATTCTAGTATGCTGATCTATGGTATCTTTGTAAGCCTTTATCGACATGTAAGTGTTACATTCTAGTATGCTGATCTATGGTATCTTTGTAAGCCTTTATCGACATGTAAGTGTTACATTCTAGTATGCTGATCTATGGTATCTTTGTAAGCCTTTATCGACATGTAAGTGTTACATTCTAGTATGCTGATCTATGGTATCTTTGTAAGCCTTTATCGACATGTAAGTGTTACATTCTAGTATGCTGATCTATGGTATCTTTGTAAGCCTTATCGACATGTAATTGTTAAATTCTAGTATGCTGATCTATGGTATCCTCGTAAGCCTTTATGGACATGTAAATTCTAGTATGCTCATCTATGGTATCTTTGTAAGCCTTTATCGACATGTAAGTGTTACATTCTAGTATGCTCATCTATGGTATCTTTGTAAGCCTTTATCGACATGTAAGTGTTACATTCTAGTATGCTCATCTATGGTATCTTTGTAAGCCTTTATCGACATGTAAGTGTTACATTCTAGTATGCTGATCTATGGTATCTTTGTAAGCCTTTATCGACATGTAAGTGTTACATTCTAGTATGCTCATCTATGGTATCTTTGTAAGCCTTTATCGACATGTAAGTGTTACATTCTAGTATGCTGATCTATGGTATCTTTGTAAGTCTTTATCGACATGTAAGTGTTACATTCTAGTATGCTGATCTATGGTATCTTTGTAAGCCTTTATCGACATGTAAGTATTACATTCTAGTATGCTGATCTATGGTATCTTTGTAAGCCTGTATCGACATGTAAGTATTACATTCTAGTATGCTGATCTATGGTATCTTTGTAAGCCTTTATCGACATGTAAGTGTTACATTCTAGTATGCTGATCTATGGTATATTTGTAAGCCTTTATCGACATGTAAGTGTTACATTCTAGTATGCTGATCTATGGTATCTTTGTAAGGCTTTATCGACATGTAAGTGTTACATTCTAGTATGCTGATCTATGGTATCTTTTTAAGCCTTTATCGACATGTAAGTGTTACATTCTAGTATGCTGATCTATGGTATCTTTGTAAGCCTTTATCGACATGTAATTGTTACATTCTAGTATGCTGATCTATGTTATCTTTGTAAGCCTTTATCGACATGTAATTGTTACATTCTAGTATGATCATCTATGGTATCTTTGTAAACCTTTATCGACATGTAAGTGTTACATTCTAGTATGCTGATCTATGGTATCTTTTTAAGCCTTTATCGACATGTAAGTGTTACATTCTAGTATGCTGATCTATGGTATCTTTGTAAGCCTTTATCGACATGTAATTGTTACATTCTAGTATGCTGATCTATGGTATCTTTGTAAGCCTTTATCGACATGTAATTGTTACATTCTAGTATGATCATCTATGGTATCTTTGTAAACCTTTATCGACATGTAAGTGTTACATTCTAGTATGCTGATCTATGGTATCTTTGTAAGCCTTTATCGACATGTAAGTGTTACATTCTAGTATGCTGATCTATGGTATCTTTGTAAGCCTTTATCGACATGTAATTGTTAAATTCTAGTATGCTGATCTATGGTATCTTTGTAAGCCTTTATCGACATGTAATTGTTACATTCTAGTATGCTGATCTATGGTATCCTTGTAAGCCTTTATCGACATGTAAGTGTTACATTCTAGTATGCTGATCTATGGTATCTTTGTAAGCCTTTATGGACATGTAAGTGTTACATTCTAGTATGCTGATCTATGGTATCTTTGTAAGCCTTTATCGACATGTAAGTGTTACATTCTAGTATGCTGATCTATGGTATCTTTGTAAGCCTTTATCGACATGTAAGTGTTACATTCTAGTATGCTGATCTATGGTATCTTTGTAAGCCTTTATCGACATGTAAGTGTTACATTCTTGTATGCTGATCTATGGTATCTTTGTAAGCCTTTATCGACATGTAATTGTTAAATTCTAGTATGCTGATCTATGGTATCTTTGTAAGCCTTTATCGACATGTAAGTGTTACATTCTAGTATGCTGATCTATGGTATCTTTGTAAGCCTTTATCGACATGTAATTGTTACATTCTAGAATGCTGATCTATGGTATCTTTGTAAGCCTTTATCGACATGTAAGTGTTACATTCTAGTATTCTCATCTATTCAAGACTATGTTTTGTCCATGTTTGAAATCAAATAGAAAATAATCATTTTTAAAAAATCCAAAGAAATGAAGCCATCAGTGGTATACATAAGCTACACTTATCAATTATTGAAATATTGGACAGTTCATTCTGTAAGTAAAGTCAAATAAATATGTTTGAGTCTAATCAATTATTGAAATGTTGGACAGTTCATTCTGTAAGTAAAGTCAAATAAATATGTTTGAGTCTAATCAATTATTGAAATGTTGGACAGTTCATTCTGTAAGTAAAGTCAAATAAATATGTTTGAGTCTAATCAATTATTGAAATGTTGGACAGTTCATTCTGTAAGCAAAGTCAAATAAATATGTTTGAGTCTAATCAATTATTGAAATGTTGGACAGTTCATTCTGTAAGCAAAGTCAAATAAATATGTTTGAGTCTAATCAATTATTGAAATGTTGGACAGTTCATTCTGTAAGCAAAGTCAAATAAATATGTTTGAGTCTAATCAATTATTGAAATGTTGGACAGTTCATTCTGTAAGCAAAGTCAAATAAATATGTTTGAGTCTAATCAATTATTGAAATGTTGGACAGTTCATTCTGTAAGTATAGTCAAATAAATATGTTTGAGTCTAATCAATTATTGAAATGTTGGACAGTTCATTCTGTAAGCAAAGTCAAATAAATATGTTTGAGTCTAATCAATTATTGAAATTTTGGACAGTTCATTCTGTAAGCAAAGTCAAATAAATATGTTTGAGTCTAATCAATTATTGAAATGTTGGACAGTTCATTCTGTAAGCAAAGTCAAATAAATATGTTTGAGTCTAATCCTTGAAGCTTTAATATAAGAAACGATATTCATGTGAAATGATAAGAATAATCCCATTAATTTAATGAGAAACGATATTCATGTGAAATGATAAGAATAATTCAATTTATTTAATATAAGAAACGATATTCATGTAAAATGATAAGAATAATTATATTAATTGAGAAATGAAAAGAGGAAACATTTTAAATATGTATAACAAGTCTTAAAAGCAAAATTTGTCTAAAGAAGAGTGTAGCAGAGAAAACTTTGAGTAGAATAACAAGAAATTCAGTAAGATAAAAAATTATGGCAGAAGATGGACAATTTGCTAGAAATGTGTGATTGTAAAGGCGTCAATGAAGTAATTAGCAGACTAATATAGTCACGTGTTTTTGCCTAGCTGCTGAATTGTTATCTTTAATTTTTTTTTAAATAGCTGTTTGTTTGTTTGATAATTATTGACTTTATGAATATCACATTTATAAATATATATATATTACCCTTTAAAGGAATAGAGAGTTAAAGTAATCAAGAAGAGAGAAAACACGAGCATGTACTAGAGCCATCGTCGTAGTAACTGTTAGGTAAAGTAGAGAGTTAAAGTAATCAAGAAGAGAGAAAACACGAGCATATACTAGAGTCTTAGTCGTAGTAACTGTAAGGTAAAGTAGAGAGTTAAAGTAATCAAGAAGAGAGAAAACACGAGCATATACTAGAGTCTTGGTCGTAGTAACTGTAAGGTAAAGTAGAGAGTTAAAGTAATCAAGAAGAGAGAAAACACGAGCATATACTAGAGTCTTAGTCGTAGTAACTGTAAGGTAGAGTAGAGAGTTAAAGTAATCAAGAAGAGAGAAAACACGAGCATATACTAGAGTCTTGGTCGTAGTAACTGAAAGGTAAAGTAGAGAGTTAAAGTAATCAAGAAGAGAGAAAACACGAGCATATACTAGAGTCTTAGTCGTAGTAACTGTAAGGTAAAGTAGAGAGTTAAAGTAATCAAGAAGAGAGAAAACACGAGCATATACTAGAGTCTTGTCGTAGTAACTGTTAGGTAAAGTAGAGAGTTAAAGTAATCAAGAAGAGAGAAAACACGAGCATGTACTAGAGTCTTGTCGTAGTAACTGTTAGGTAAAGTAGAGAGTTAAAGTAATCAAGAAGAGAAAAAACACGAGCATGTACTAGAGTCTTGTCGTAGTAACTGTTAGGTAAAGTAGAGAGTTAAAGTAATCAAGAAGAGAGAAAACACGAGCATGTACTAGAGTCTTCGTCGTAGTAACTGTTAGGTAAAGTAGAGAGTTAAAGTAATCAAGATGAGAGAAAACACGAGCATGTACTAGAGTCTTCGTCGTAGTAACTGTTAGGTAAAGTAGAGAGTTAAAGTAATCAAGAAGAGAGAAAACACGAGCATGTACTAGAGTCTTCGTCGTAGTAACTGTTAGGTAAAGTAGAGAGTTAAAGTAATCAAGATGAGAGAAAACATGACCATGTACTTGAGTCTTCGTCGTAGTAACTGTTAGGTAAAGTAGAGAGTTAAAGTAATCAAGATGAGAGAAAACACGAGCATGTACTAGAGTCTTCGTCGTAGTAACTGTTAGGTAAAGTAGAGAGTTAAAGTAATCAAGAAGAGAGAAAACACGAGCATGTACTAGAGTCTTCGTCGTAGTAACTGTTAGGTAAAGTAGAGAGTTAAAGTAATCAAGATGAGAGAAAACACGAGCATATACTAGAGTCTTCGTCGTAGTAACTGTTAGGTAAAGTAGAGAGTTAAAGTAATCAAGAAGAGAGAAAACACGAGCATATACTAGAGTCTTCGTCGTAGTAACTGTTAGGTAAAGTAGAGAGTTAAAGTAATCAAGAAGAGAGAAAACACGAGCATATACTAGAGTCTTCGTCGTAGTAACTGTTAGGTAAAGTAGAGAGTTAAAGTAATCAAGAAGAGAGAAAACACGAGCATATACTAGAGTCTTCGTCGTAGTAACTGTTAGGTAAAGTAGAGAGTTAAAATAATCAATAAGAGAGAAAACACGAGCATATACTAGAGTCTTCGTCGTAGTAACTGTTAGGTAAAGTAGAGAGTTAAAGTAATCAAGAAGAGAGAAAACACGAGCATATACTAGAGTCTTCGTCGTAGTAACTGTTAGGTAAAGTAGAGAGTTCAAGTAATCAAGAAGAGAGAAAACACGAGCATATACTAGAGTCTTCGTCGTAGTAACTGTTAGGTAAAGTAGAGAGTTAAAATAATCAATAAGAGAGAAAACACGAGCATATACTAGAGCAGTGGTTCCCAAAGTGGTCCCTATGGACCCCCAGGGGTCCGCGGAACCGTTCAGGGGGTCTGTGGAAATCTAAAATTGATTTGGGGGTCCATGAACAACGTCAGGGGGTCCGCGGAAGGTTTAGTATAAAAATAATAAAATTATGCTTTTTAAACACATTATTACTAAAATATAAATGAAGAACAATGAATACTGTAGTAACAATTTATAGGTCCTGAGTAAAATAAAGTTGTTTGACCTAAAAAAAAAGATACAAATACGACGATATTTCCACAGCTGTAACCAATCAAAATGCTTGGTTAATTGAATGGTATGTCAAGTTTGATGCGTGAGAAAGGCGGAGACCCTATACTATATGTAGGTCATAAAAATACAATCATTTACCGGAAATGACGATGATTGCAGGGTTGGGTAAATTTTAACGTGTCGGTAAGTCATATTTATCTTCTTTGACTTACCGACAGCTTTCCATTGATACCACATTTGATATGATTGGACCATTAAAAATTCATGAATCGAGTCAGCAAAATGACTTTTTAAAATTAAAATTCGACCAAACGCCTTTTTAGAGAGTCAGCAAAGTAATATTTAAAAATATTTTCTAATATATTATGATAAAATGGCTTTAGAAACCTAAAATATTGAAACACAGAAATCCCCCCCTCACCCCCCCCCCTTTTTTTTTCTTTCTTCAAAGTTTAAGTTTAAGATGGTGCATTGTGAGACAAACTACCGAAAATAGTTTTATACAGCATCGCAATTATGCTGCCACATGCATAACTTGCCTACAATATAAAATCTAAAAGAGTCGTACATGTAATTGACAATTTGTCATAATGTCATGCTGATACGCAGTGTATAAACAAGTTTTCCAAATCTCGGCTAAAAGAAGTTTAGTATTAGTTGGAAGTTTTGATATAGTTGAATTTTTATTGTTATCCAGATAGTGTACTTTTGAACGTAAGTATATTTATATTTGAATACAATTTGTATCTTTTGAAAACAATACGTTTCGCATTTTCAAAATAGTAATACCTTAAAGTTAATTTAAAACTAACAAAGATTTTTGAAAAATAAAATAAAATTGTATCCTTCCGACTCACGTCAAATAATTCTAAATGGTTTTACTGTAGCATTCCATTGAAATGGTTAATAATTAATAGTTAAGTAAACGTTTCAAATAGAACATTTATATACAATTTTTCTTATATTTTTGTGCCCTTTTTAGCAGATAAGTGTTCCAAAGAAAAAATTTAGACAGTACAGTGTTGAATATTTGAAATATGGCTTTATTTATCACCTCACCAGGAAATAGTATTTTACCAATGTGTCTTCTGTGAAATAAAACTTTGTCGAATGATTCTATGAAACCTTCCAAGCTTATGGAACAATTTAATGAAAATCCATAGTGATAGACAAGATAAAGATTTAACGATTTTTTGAAGCAGTCCAAGAAACATATTTGAAGACACCATCACTTCAACAACTCATAGGGACAACATCTAAGTGAGATGGCGATGGACTGCGTGCGTTTTATAATATTTCTTTATTGATTGCAAAGTCTGGAAAGCCACACACAATTAGCGAATAACTTATTTTACCAGCTGTAATTGAGGCGATAAGCACTGTGTTGAACAAACCAGCTTTCGACATCACAAAAAGAAATCCACTGAGCAATAATTCAGTCCAAAGAAGGAATAACGAAATGGCTCAGTGTTTTGAAAATTCTCTATGTGATTACTTAAAAACATCTGAATTTTCCCTACAGCTTTACGAGTCCACTTTACCAGGAAACGAGGCTTTAATTTTAGCTTATGTAAAATTTGTAAAAGAAGAACACTTTTGCCTAGAACTGTTGTTTGCTAAATGTTTGGAGACCGATAAGAAAGGTGAAACCTTATTTACTGAATTAAACAGATTTTTCAATGAAAAAACTATACTCTTGACTAATATCATTTCTGTTGCTACTGACGGTGCTCCGGCAATGGTAGGAAGATACTGAGGTTTTCTGGCATACCTAAAACAGGCTGTACCAACTGTATGTTCAGTGCATTGTGTCATTCATCGACATCATTTAGTTGCAACAATGTTAGTGAACGTTTGCATGGATCACTAGATTATGTCATTAGAGCAGTTAATAAAATCAAAAGGAATGCCTTCAATGAGATATTATTTGCTAAACTTTGTTTGGAAAATGATGTTGACAGTAATTGTTTACTACTTCTCACAGAAGTACGAAGGTAATCTAAAAGTACATGTTTAAATCAATTTTATGCTCTCTGTGATTCAGTGCTGGAATTCCTGGAAGGCCAAGACAATGATTTGAGATAAATTTAATTAACTCAAAAAATGTCATAGCCTACATGACAGATTTGTTTTTACAAATTCAACGAAACTAATTTGAAACTACAAGGTGACCAATTAAATTTCATCAAAACTAACAGCGTAATATCTGCGTTTGTTGCAAAACGTTTTCTGTATAAACAAAACTTTGGGAGAGGAGAATGTTCTAAGATTCAAAATCTCGAAATTTGCAAAATAGAGATGAAGACTTGTTTACCTACTGTCAACACTTAACGGCTCTTAATGCAGACCTGAACCAAAGATTTGAAGACATCCTTGTCTTGGATATTCCCGACTGAGTGCTCGGGGACAAACTTAGATACCAGACACAGATGAATCCATACTAATACAGGAGCAACTTTTTGAATTATCCTAAAATGAGGAATTTAAACCAATGTTTGAAAAGGGATACCACAAATTCTGTTTACAAGAAGAGATCCCAATTTTATATCCTGCATTATGGGTTATTGTACAAAAGTTGTTGACTGCTTTCCCGTCTTCCTATTTGATAGAACGTGGATTCAGTGCCGTTTTGAACCTCAACACAAACAAAAGAATCCGGCTATACATTAGTGCTCGTGCCACTCACAAACATTGAGCCGGACATTAATACAGTAATTAAATTATTAAAATCTCATCAAGTTCATCCAAGTCATTATTTTTTTAAATTTAACAAAAGCCTAATCAAAATAAATAATTCTTCCACAAAATGTTTGTTTTTTTAAATTAGTAAATTTGTATACTATACAATAATGTAGGGTTTTCACTTGGGGGTCCGTGGGCAAGTTTTGACTATAAAAGGGGTCCACGGCTAAAAAAAGTTTGGGAACCACTGTACTAGAGTCTTCGTCGTAGTAACTGTTAGGTAAAGTAGAGAGTTAAAGTAATCAAGAAGAGAGAAAACACGAGCATATACTAGAGTCTTCGTCGTAGTAACTGTTAGGTAAAGTAGAGAGTTAAAGTAATCAAGAAGAGAGAAAACACGAGCATATACTAGAGTCTTCGTCGTAGTAACTGTTAGGTAAAGTAGAGAGTTAAAGTAATCAAGAAGAGAGAAAACACGAGCATATACTAGAGTCTTCGTCGTAGTAACTGTTAGGTAAAGTAGAGAGTTAAAGTAATCAAGAAGAGAGAAAACACGAGCATATACTAGAGTCTTCGTCGTAGTAACTGTTAGGTAAAGTAGAGAGTTAAAGTAATCTAGAAGAGAAAAAAACACGAGCATATACTAGAGTCTTCGTCGTAGTAACTGTTGGGTAAAGTGGAGAGTTAAAGTAATCAAGAAGAGAGAAAACACGAGCATATACTGGAGTCTTCGTCGTAGTAACTGTTAGGTAAAGTAGAGAGTTAAAGTAATCAAGAAGAGAGAAAACACGAGCATATACTAGAGTCTTCGTCGTAGTAACTGTTAGGTAAAGTAGAGAGTTAAAGTAATCAAGAAGAGAGAAAACACGAGCATATACTAGAGTCTTCGTCGTAGTAACTGTTAGGTAAAGTAGAGAGTTAAAGTAATCAAGAAGAGAGAAAACACGAGCATATACTAGAGCCTTCGTAGTAACTGTTAGGTAAAGTAGAGAGTTAAAGTAATCAAGAAGAGAGAAAACACGAGCATATACTAGAGTCTTCGTCGTAGTAACTGTTAGGTAAAGTAGAGAGTTAAAGTAATCAAGAAGAGAGAAAACACGAGCATGTACTAGATCCTTCGTCGTAGTAACTGTTAGGTAAAGTAGAGAGTTAAAGTAATCAAGAAGAGAGAAAACACGAGCATATACTAGAGCCTTCGTCGTACTAACTGTTAGGTAAAGTAGAGAGTTAAAGTAATCAAGAAGAGAGAAAACACGAGCATATACTAGAGTCTTCGTCGTAGTAACTGTTAGGTAAAGTAGAGAGTTAAAGTAATCAAGAAGAGAGAAAACACGAGCATGTACTAGAGCCTTCGTCGTAGTAACTGTTAGGTAAAGTAGAGAGTTAAAGTAATCAAAAAGAGAGAAAACACGAGCATATACTAGAGTCTTCGTCGTAGTAACTGTTAGGTAAAGTAGAGAGTTAAAGTAATCAAGAAGAGAGAAAACACGAGCATATACTAGAGTCTTCGTCGTAGTAACTGTTAGGTAAAGTAGAGAGTTAAAGTAATCAAGAAGAGAGAAAACACGAGCATATACTAGAGTCTTCGTCGTAGTAACTGTTAGGTAAAGTAGAGAGTTAAAATAATCAATAAGAGAGAAAACACGAGCATATACTAGAGTCTTCGTCGTAGTAACTGTTAGGTAAAGTAGAGAGTTAAAGTAATCAAGAAGAGAGAAAACACGAGCATATACTAGAGTCTTCGTCGTAGTTACTGTTAGGTAAAGTAGAGAGTTCAAGTAATCAAGAAGAGAGAAAACACGAGCATATACTAGAGTCTTCGTCGTAGTAACTGTTAGGTAAAGTAGAGTGTTAAAATAATCAATCAGAGAGAAAACACGAGCATATACTAGAGTCTTCGTCGTAGTAACTGTTAGGTAAAGTAGAGAGTTAAAGTAATCAAGAAGAGAGAAAACACGAGCATATACTAGAGTCTTCGTCGTAGTAACTGTTAGGTAAAGTAGAGAGTTAAAGTAATCAAGAAGAGAGAAAACACGAGCATATACTAGAGTCTTCGTCGTAGTAACTGTTAGGTAAAGTAGAGAGTTAAAGTAATCAAGAAGAGAGAAAACACGAGCATATACTAGAGTCTTCGTCGTAGTAACTGTTAGGTAAAGTAGAGAGTTAAAGTAATCTAGAAGAGAAAAAAACACGAGCATATACTAGAGTCTTCGTCGTAGTAACTGTTGGGTAAAGTGGAGAGTTAAAGTAATCAAGAAGAGAGAAAACACGAGCATATACTGGAGTCTTCGTCGTAGTAACTGTTGGGTAAAGTAGAGAGTTAAAGTAATCAAGAAGAGAGAAAACACGAGCATATACTAGAGTCTTCGTCGTAGTAACTGTTAGGTAAAGTAGAGAGTTAAAGTAATCAAGAAGAGAGAAAACACGAGCATATACTAGAGTCTT
This sequence comes from Ampullaceana balthica, assembly GCA_944989445.1. Taxonomy (NCBI): domain Eukaryota; kingdom Metazoa; phylum Mollusca; class Gastropoda; family Lymnaeidae; genus Ampullaceana; species Ampullaceana balthica. Next base: position 30,424 of record CALYLW010002540.1, read on the forward strand.
CGTCGTAGTAACTGTTAGGTAAAGTAGAGAGTTAAAGTAATCAAGAAGAGAGAAAACACGAGCATATACTAGAGCCTTCGTCGTAGTAACTGTTAGGTAAAGTAGAGAGTTAAAGTAATCAAGAAGAGAGAAAACACGATCATATACTAGAGTCTTCGTCGTAGTAACTGTTAGGTAAAGTAGAGAGTTAAAGTAATCAAGAAGAGAGAAAACACGAGCATGTACTAGATCCTTCGTCGTAGTAACTGTTAGGTAAAGTAGAGAGTTAAAGTAATCAAGAAGAGAGAAAACACGAGCATATACTAGAGCCTTCGTTGTAGTAACTGTTAGGTAAAGTAGAGAGTTAAAGTAATCAAGAAGAGAGAAAACACGAGCATATACTAGAGTCTTCGTCGTAGTAACTGTTAGGTAAAGTAGAGAGTTAAAGTAATCAAGAAGAGAGAAAACACGAGCATGTACTAGAGCCTTCGTCGTAGTAACTGTTAGGTAAAGTAGAGAGTTAAAGTAATCAAAAAGAGAGGAAACACGAGCATATACTAGAGTCTTCGTCGTAGTAACTGTTAGGTAAAGTAGAGAGTTAAAGTAATCAAGAAGAGAGAAAACACGAGCATATACTAGAGTCTTCGTCGTAGTAACTGTTAGGTAAAGTAGAGAGTTAAAGTAATCAAGAAGAGAGAAAACACGAGCATATACTAGAGTCTTCGTCGTAGTAACTGTTAGGTAAAGTAGAGAGTTAAAGTAATCAAGAAGAGAGAAAACACGAGCATATACTAGAGTCTTCGTCGTAGTAACTGTTAGGTAAAGTAGAGAGTTAAAGTAATCAAGAAGAGAGAAAACACGAGCATATACTAGAGTCTTCGTCGTAGTAACTGTTAGGTAAAGTAGAGAGTTAAAGTAATCAAGAAGAGAGAAAACACGAGCATATACTAGAGTCTTCGTCGTAGTAACTGTTAGGTAAAGTAGAGAGTTAAAGTAATCAAGAAGAGAGAAAACACGAGCATATACTAGAGTCTTCGTCGTAGTAACTGTTAGGTAAAGTAGAGAGTTAAAGTAATCAAGAAGAGAGAAAACACGAGCATATACTAGAGTCTTCGTCGTAGTAACTGTTAGGTAAAGTAGGGAGTTAAAGTAATCAAGAAGAGAGAAAACACGAGCATATACTAGAGTCTTCGTCGTAGTAACTTTTAGGTAAAGTAGAGAGTTAAAGTAATCAAGAAGAGAGAAAACACGAGCATATACTAGAGTCTTCGTCGCAGTAACTGTTAGGTAAAGTAGAGAGTTAAAGTAATCAAGAAGAGAGAAAACACGAGCATATACTAGAGTCGTCGTCGTAGTAACTGTTAGGTAAAGTAGAGAGTTAAAGTAATCAAGAAGAGAGAAAACACGAGCATATACTAGAGTCTTCGTCGTATAGTAACTGTTAGGTAAAGTAGAGAGTTAAAGTAATCAAGAAGAGAGAAAACACGAGCATATACTAGAGTCTTCGTCGTAGTAACTGTTAGGTAAAGTAGAGAGTTAAAGTAATCAAGAAGAGAGAAAACACGAGCATATACTAGAGTCGTCGTCGCAGTAACTGTTAGGTAAAGGCAGATTTAATAGTTTTGACTTTTACGATGCAGACGTATGAGGGAGATAATTTTATTTATAAATTGTGTTTTCAAAAGTAATAAATGCAAACGCTAACAAGAAGATAATGTAAGCTGAGCTGTAAAACGGAATGAACCAATTGAATAAACGTGGGAAGGACAAAGTAGAGGTTTGTTTACTGATGTGAAATATTACTGGATCAATTTTATCATCTTTCAAATTGAAATCGCTGAGAGTCATTCAATTTTTTAAATTGTAATAAATTTTCTTGTAGTCTGATTATTACATTACTTTAGGGATTTACCAAAAAAATTTTTTTCAAAAAATACTAAATTTTAACTGTCAGATTGTAAGTTAATTTTAGCATTTTTTAAATTAAGCCAATTTTTTAAAGTATTGCCCTATATATTTGTCAGGCTATAAATGCACTTTAAAAAAATTATTCTTAATATTCGGGTATGAAATTATATTAAATACAATTCTGTGATTTTATGAGAAATGTGTGTGTGTGTTTTAGGGATAGTATATAAATTTTAAAAAAAAACAACAAACAAGAAACAAATAACTCCAAAAAATGCCGACGGTCTAAACTAATTACCTTAACATAAATAATAAACAACCCCGAAAAAACAAAGTTTTTTACTATAAATCCCTTATATATGAGACATAACTAAAAGTATTGATTATGTTCAAACGTGAAAAAACATTTACAGACTGAAACCGACTGATCTCCCCATATTTGGGGGGGGGGATGGGGTTTGATAACGGATGGCTGGACTGAACTCAGCGTGATACGTGAACGTAAACAAAGCAGGCGCTACATATAGTTATATAGAGATAAACTAAAAATCCATTAATTTAAATACGGTACACACAATTGATCTGAAATATTGATACAATGAATTGTTAGGTGACACGAGTCTATGTTCGAAATTTCAGCTGGATAGAACCACGGGAAATTAGTCAATTTTGAATTTTTGTTTTTCCGGACAACCGACGGACGAAGAGTTTATGACAGATAGACAAGATTTCGAAGTTAATATAAAGGATTTAATTAAACAACCCCGTATAACATATTTTTTGACTATAAATCCCTTATATATGAGACATAACTCGTGAATGTTCATTCTCTTTTGGGTCGAGCTGTTAGGCTCTTAAGACCCGGTTCATTTTATCCCAAGCGAGCCTCATCAAGCGGGTATCGCCGTAGAGGTAATCCTCTGCAGGTATCGTTACTTCTCCTTCCAAATCCCCGCACAGCTCGGGGCACTCTTCGAGTACGTGGGCCACCGTCTCTTCCGGGTGGCCACACAGCCGACAGGCCAGTTCCCTTCTAGTGTTAAACTTGTACAAGTAGCTTCGTATGGGACAATGTTCAGTTCTCATTCTAGTTATGAGCGTCTGATTGCTACGTCCAATTTTCCACCAGGAGTCGCTTTTGCTCGGTCGTGGCATGTACTGGAATTCTTTTCTGGCCGTGCTTCCATATGCCCAGCACTGGAGCCATTTCTCTCGGAAATGGTCCTTAAGCCACGATCTGACCCCAAGCTGGGTCATCGGGCGATCGGGTTGGGGCTGAGCTGAACCTTCTCTCGCCAACTTATCGACCCTGTCTGAATGAGTCTCGCCACTGTGCCCAGTGATGTACTGAAGGACTACTTTCCCGCCTCGTGCTAGGATTTCACCTACTGTTTCCAAAATGACACTGACCGTTTTCGTCTCCAGAGAGGATCGACTCACAGTCTCGAGCGAAAACCGTGAGTCGGTGAAAACTACGACGGTCGGGATAACTTTTCTTCTAGCTAGACGTCAGCGCACTTCCTTCAAACCCTTGCAGATCGCCTCCAGTTCGGCGTCGTGACTACTGTATGCAGATCCGCACGGCCCTGACAGTTCGATACTGTCAGGTCCAGGTTGAGGGTATTGAATTAGTACTCCGTATCCACTGCTGCCATCCTTGAAACGTGAGCCGTCCGTGAAGACTTTTACCACGCTGTCGCCATAAGCTTCGATTGTCTTCAGAGTCTCGTCTCGCTGGTGCTCGACGGGACTGGCTTTCGTCACCACTGTATTTGCCAGTGTCAAACGTAGTTCAGGCAAGTCAAAGATGTCATGTGGTCCTCGAGCAGGGACCAGTTGCATTCGTTCCTTTTCCTTGGGTATGGGGACTGAGTTTTCTAGTTCGTAACATAACTAAAAGTATTGATTGTTTTCAAAAGTGACAGACATTTACGGACTGAAACCGACTGATCTCCCCTGGCTTTAAAATCGGGCGAAGAGGGGGGAGGAGGTGTGGACATCCATGGGTGGCGTGAACGCGTGAACTCAACTGGAACGTGAAAGGCAAACAATAACAAAATGTGAAAATGAATTACATATGTTATATATAGATAAACTAAAAATGCATTAATTTAATTACAGTACATTCAATCAATTTGAAATTTTGAAACGATGCATTGTTAAAGAACATGAGTCTTTGTGCAAAATTTCAGCTCTAGAGCATCACGGGAAATGTTTCATTTGTTACCTGTGACTTTCCGCCTTACCGCGAACCCAAGACAGAGAGAGAGAGAGAGAGAGAGAGAGAGAGAGAGAGAGAGAGAGAGAGAGAGAGAGAGAGATAGAGACGGCGGTGAAGTTAATATAAGGGATTTAAAAAGATAGATTAACAGTAAACCTGGCTGAAACCTATGGGGTTGATGACACATTTCCGTATTTAGAAGTTTCATTTATATTACGACCTGGAACGGAAGATGAAGAGAAAACGTTTTAGAAATGAAAATGATAACTCACAGGGAATGGGATCCTAATAGACTAAATGTTACATGCCTACCCACCATAGAACTAGATTTGGTTGCAAATGGAGTCATATCAAGGAAAGGGATTGAAACCAGAATGGGATCCCATTTTGCAACGGAATCATACTGCATATATAATCCAACCTATGTATGCGTATTGATCGGGAAAATGGATTTAGTAACAAATCGGATCTTATTATGCAATGGGATTATGTGAAATGTGTTATGGTTTTAAGAGATCGATGAATGTATATTTAACCAAATAAAGAAATGCAATGATTTTAAAATGTAATTGTTGCAAAATCCACACAAAATGTGGTAACTTGTATATTGATAGCTGCATGGGTCACATAGACTAAAAGATTATAATTCTTGTAAAACTAAAGGCTGTATTGTTTTAACAGTGATGTAATGCTATTTGAGGCGACATATTTCTTTCATAATGTATTTAACTTCCTTGTAAAGTCAATGTTTCTCAAACTTTATAGTGGTCAAAATGTAGATTCACTATGAGGTCAAATTTCAATTGGGTGTCGAAATATCAATTTAAAGAAGTATTTGATGTTGTTTTTCTGATATTAGACAGTTGAGAACCAAGTGAACAAAAACATTGGGACTAATAAGAGAATACGTCTAAAAGTGCAGGTATAGCCTCTAACTCCTGATTTCAAAGATGTTCTGAATGTGTTTGACTTATTGTCTTATTGTTGTTGTTGTACATGGATGCTCCCATACATTTCTGATTTGTTGTAGCTAAGCTATTCGTCAATCAAGTATTTTAAATTTTCGTTCTCGATGATTTTGATGGCGAAGATTTATAACCGTTTCCGCCAACAGTATCAGCCATCTTTATTATGTTAGATCAACTCTCGTGCAGGTTAAAGGCATGGTCTATAGCACGCCCCCAAGAACACAAAGTTGGGAAATCTGTGTTGTTACATCGTCTACTGTCCTTTATAACTGCCAAGTGGAATCACTTGAACCTTGTTTTATGTGTAGTCTTAATGAGTTGTTCATTTCAGAGACGTTTAGCCAGAGGCGTGGCTGACGAGTGGGTGAGGTATAGACACTCAATGTCATATCGCAATGGTCGACTATCGTACTTTTGACCCATATGGCAAGAGTAACCCTTGGACTATGCTGGATAAATTATTTTCGTCTAATAGAAATGAATCAGCAGACAGGGGATGGGGCGCGCTGATTTCGACCCATCTGACTATTTGCACTAAGAATATCCAATAGACTTGGTGTTTAAAAAAAAAGTTAAGTAAATTTTGAATGGTTTGTGTGAATAAGTAAATGTGTAAACTTTAAATTAAATTAGAGTTACTTAAATCACGATTTTGTTTTCTTTGTTACAAAGATTTTGTAATTTCTTTTATTCAAAGGCATAATAAACGACTTTCATATTTTAAGGTATATGCTGGGTGGTTATTAATAGTTTTTTACTCATATTAAAAGAAACATGCAAAATTATCCCCGTTTTACCGGTAGCATTTAAAAATGTTATAGAAGAAAGTCTAATCAATCCAAGTAGCAAATGTTTTGTAAAATTATAAAATGTGGAATACAATTTGTAATAATTCGTTTGTGAGGATGCCGACATTAGTTATCTTGACACCGGAATTTGTGACTAGTGATTCTCATACCTTGACCCCAATTTTTTGAATAGGGTGAAATGTAAAATATGTTTTAATAATTTATTTTAGCTTTCAACAATAATCTATATGGATTACTTTTCTGTATGAAAAATGTAATGGTTAAAAAAAACTCATGTTAAAGTTAAAATTCTATTATTTTATGTAACTTATTTAATTTAAAAGTGACCGGAGGGAAGTGAATTCAATTAAAACTTTGTCAGTTCAACGATTTGTATGTTCGCTTCTGTGCGTCTTTATTGTTTTTTTTAAATTTTATCTTAGGGGCCATCCATATATTACGTACGCACAAAATTTGTATTTTCGTACCCCCCCCCCGTTGCATCCCGTTCATTTTTGGGACACCCCCCAATGCGTACGTACAAATTCGCTCATCCCCCCTTTTTTAAAAAAAACTTTTTTTTGCCGGAGTCCGAAAGAATATATTGGTTTTACTCTTTGAAGCCGTCCATAAATGTCGTCCCACGCCTAAAAAGGGTGCGGGGGAAGGGGTCACGCATTTGTGACGAGGGGGAAGGGGTGTTTAAGAAATTTGACGTCACATCAAAATGCTCACTAAAGTATATGAAAATGCGATTTTTTGTGGGGGCCGGAAGTTGGGGTCAAAACTTCGGGGCCGTCCATTAATGTAGTCTCGCGATTATAGACGATTTTCATCCTCCCCCATCCCGTCACGCGTCGTCACTAAAAGTTATACCCCCCACGTCACGCGTCGTTACTAAAAGTAAGACCCCCTACGTCACGCGTCATCACTAAAAGTTAGACACCCCACGTCACGCGTCGTAACTAAAAGTTAGACCCCCCCCACGTCACGCGTCGTCACTAAAAGTTAGACCACCCCACGTCACGCGTTGTCACTAAAAGTTCGACCCCCCACGTCACGCGTCGTAACTAAAAGTTAGACCCCCCCCCACGTCACGCATCGTCACTAAACGTTAGACCACCCCACGTCACGCGTTGTCACTAAAAGTTAGACCCCCCACGTCACGCGTTGTCACTAAAAGTTAGACCCCCCACGTCACGCGTCGTCGCTAAAAGTTAGACCCCCCCCCTCTTTACCAATATTACGTTTCAAAAATGCCCCCCCCCCAAAAAAACAAAACAAAAAAAAACAACAAATAATAAACTTTTTTTTTGAAACTTAGCATTTGAAAAGGGGCCGTCTATAATTGACGTCACGCAATTTTGGCAGATTTTTGACTCCCCCTCCCCCCTCGTCACGCTTCGTCACAAAAACTTAGACCTTTCTCTCCAATATGACGTCAAAAAGCTTCTCCCCCCCCCTCCATAAAAGCTGTATTTTCTATTTGAAAAAGAGCATGTTTAAAATCACTTTTTTGTCATTTAAGTATTTATTTAGTGTAGGCCTGCATTCTAATATCGTAACACGTGTGAAGTCATGTAAACACCATGTAATAAATCAAATATTTAAGTAGATCTTTTATTTAAAGTTGCGAGTTTTGATCAGACGTCACATTTCTCTAACACCCCCTCCCCCACATCACACATCTTCACAAATATGTAGACACCCACCCCCCTATTTCCACTAGGTGCGTGAAATCGCCGTCCCGTTGTGTGTTTATAACGGCTAAGGCACTGGTGGGCGAAAGAGAAACTTCATCTAAATTCAAGAAATGGACATATAAATCTGACTGATATATTTTAATAATGTGTAAACGTTTGGTCTGAATCAAATGTTAATTACCTCCAAGAAATTAAAATCTCAAAATTTCGTTTTCAATAAATTATAAAAACATTATTGCATATCAGTCTTGACTCAGTCGGTCTCGAATGACGTTTGCAGTCAGAGCCGTTTTCGTTTCTATGCTTAGTATTATGCAAATTAAATATGTTGTGCGTACGTACACATTCAGTCGAGAACCTCCTCCCACCCCGTACGCATGCATACGCATAATGCCGTAAATTTAAGGAACCCCCGCCCACTACTTGCGTACGTAATATATGGATGGCCCCTTACTGGTGTCCGAATTAAACCTGCGGGCGAGTATGAGTCATCTGACAGAACTGAGAATAAACGTTAATAATTAATATCCTTGCTTATTTGTTCAGTCAAGATGACAAATGAAGGCAAAAGTCAATGATTATTTATTGTTCAAAAAAAAGGATGAAGCTATGTGAAATGTATACATATGTTGTTCGTCCCTGGATTCGACGAAGACCACTCGTCATCCGTGGGTTGCTGGGACTGGCTTTGTTTGTGCGTGCGCAGATGGCTGATGAGGCCGATCCTTGCACGGAAGGTTCGGGAACAGAAGGGACAAGGGACGACTGGGACATCTCATGGAAGATTGACAGCTTGGGCCTTTCAGGCTTTCCTCTTCTTTTCTGCGGAGGTGATCCGGTTTGCCTCGCATGACTTGGCATCCTCATGGATGGAAGAATGTGCCAGGTGGATCGGTCCATTGCAGCACGTTCCCAAGTGTCTGGGTTGATGGCAAACCCTTTCAGTGAGGCTTTCAGTGTGTCTTTGAAGCGTTTCTTTTGCCCACCGTGGGACCGCTGGCCATGCTGGAGCTCGCCATAGAAGAGTCTCTTTGACAGTCTCTTTTCTGGCATTCGGACCACGTGCCCTGCCCAACGAAGCTGGGACTGCATCAGGAGTGTGAATATGCTGGGGAGACCTGCCTTGGTCAGTACCACTGTGTCTGGTATTTTATCCTGCCACTTTATGCCGAGGATCTTCCTGAGGCTTGTTGAATGAAAGTGGTTAAGCTTCCTAGCATGGCGCTGATACACAGTCCATGTTTCACACGCATATAGCAGTGTGGGGAGCACCACCGCCCTGTACACTTTCATCTTGGTCTGGATGGTAATGCCTCTTCTGTTACAGACATTTGGAGACAACCTGCCGAAAGTGGAGCTTGGCTCTGGCAATTCTGAGTGGCGATATTTATGGAATCTTAGGTGGCTTGTTGTCTAGGGGCATATATATATGTATATATATATATATATGTTTAAGTTGATCTTGCTCACAAGGTATACTTTAGTGATCTGCTCGCATACGATAATCAACAATCTAAAAGGTTGAATTTTAACACAATTTAATTTATTATACACTTTGTACAATGATGGGATTGCTGCAAGGCAATGTCCCCTTCACATAACATTGATCATCATTAGGCTATGCTTGCAATTAACTTTATGTGAATGGTGGGTACTTATAGTTGCACTGTGTGCTGTGGGTCGTCTCGTCTACTCCGGGTTCCCTCTGTAGCTGGGGCGGGTAGGGGTGCCTCACGAGCTCCACTAGTTGTGCTTAGTACTGAAAGTTGGCTGCAGGTGTCCTTGCCCCACCCGTGTCCTCTGTAAGGGGCGGGATGGTTGGTTCTGCAAGTCCTTCCTGGCCGATGCGCTTGGTTCACTGGCTTTGATGACAATGGGGTCAACTCTGGGTCACCTTGCCCCACGCCAAGTTCCTTCGGTTGATGGGGCGGGCGCGGTTGGTACTGCAAGGTCGTTCCTCTGGCTGGCATGTTGAGTCAGTAGGTCACTTGGGCGTGCTCCTGATACTCGATGCTTGGGGGTGTGTTGGCTATCTCGTCTCGGGTTAAGACGACATCAACTTTCGCAGGGTGTGTGATAAGTTGGCTTTCGCACTCACGTGTGTGATGTGCAAGCTTCGGGGCACAGCTATGTGTCGCAACCGGCTTCGATTGGTACGGTGTGTGACCAATCGGTATGACGACAAGTCAGCCTGGGTTGGACTGGACAGGAGTGCGTGTTGCCTCTCTGCACAGGTCCGGTATCCAGGAACCAGACAGATTTCTGGGTTTGGATGGACTTGTCGGCTCTCTCGACCAAGGATGGGCACAGATTGAATCCTGATGAGAATACTACACTTCGTTGTTCTAAGGCTGTGGTCGTTGGCCCGAAAAAGAGAACGAGATCCAGGGGTGCGCTTGTATTTATACCCTGAGGGGCGGTTTGGTCCAGTTTTGTCCGATTGGCCTCTAATCACTTCCCATCTCACAAAGAGGTTGGACTCTTTGAAGTGACATTCTTGCATACTTAATCGGTTTCTATTGATACAGGCGAGCTAATCGAGAGCGAGTGAGTTATTCCCCTTGTTTCACCCGTAGGCTGTGTAGCAGATAGTTGAGTCAACACAAATTTCGTCACATTCTGACACTCACTTCGTCATCGATGGTGACATTTTGCGACAGTGTGCTGCCTAGGTATGTGAACCGTTGCACTGTGTTGAGTCTCTGGCCATTGACAGTGATGTGGGGCTCAACGTAGGGCCTTCCAGGTGCAGGCTGATGGAGGACTTCAGTCTTCTTAGTGTTGATCGTCAGACCAAAGTTTGTGCAGGCGCACGAAAACAGGTTAATGCTGCGTTGCATGTCGGCTTCTGAGACAGCGTTGAGGGCACAGTCATCAGCAAACAGGAGGTCTCTAATGATGTCTGTCATAACCTCGGTTTTTGCTTGAAGGCCTCCGAATGTTGAATAGTTTGCCATCTGTGCGGTACCTCTGGTTGACACCAACATCCTCGTCTCTGAAGGCCTCTGTCAGCATGGCGGAAAACATGAGGCTAAACGGTGTTGGTGCCAGGTCGCAGCCCTGTTTGTCCCCGTTTGTGACTGTGAAAGCATCAGAAGACTCTCTGCTGTCCTGGACTCTGGCCTGCATGCCCTCGTTGAATTGTTTCACCAAGACGATGAATTTCCTTAGGCAACCGTACTTGGCCATGATCTTTAACAGACCATCTCTGCCAACGGTGTCAAAAGCCTTGGCCAGGTCGACATAGGTGGAGGACAGATTGAAGTTCTGCTCCTGACATTTCTCTTGCAGCTGCCTGGCAGAGAACACCATGTCGATGGTCCCTCGCTCTTTTCGGAATCCACACTGACTTTCAGGCAGGAGACCTTGGTCAAGCTGGACAGTGAGGCGGTTGAGCAGGATTCTGGCAAGGATCTTTCCTGCGATAGAAAGCAGGGATATGCCTCTGTGGTTGTCACAAGCCTGTCTACTTCCTTTTTGCTTATAAAGATGTATGATGAAGGCATCTTTGAAGTCCTGCGGGATCGTCTCTTGCTGACATATTAAGAGAAACAGATGGTGGAGCCGTTTCAGTCAGGGCTGTTCTTCCCTCCTTGTAGACCTCAGCTGGTATGGCGTAAGAACTAGGTGCTTTGCCACTGGAGAGAAGATAAATTGTTTTCTGTGTCTCGAGCAAGGTTGGGGGGTCATCCAGTGCTTTGTTTGCGGGCACTTGGGGGAGACGATTGGTGGCATCTTCGTTGATTGTCGAAGGGCGATTTAGGATGCTTTCGAAATGTTCGGCCCACCTCTTCAAGATCTTCTCTTTGTCTGTGATGAGAGTGTTACCGTCTGCGCTGAGGAGGGGGTTTGATACTGAGGGCGTGGGGCCATGCACTTCTTTCAAACCGTTGTAGAAGTTTTTATAGTCACGCTTGTCTGCATAGCCTTGGATGTCGTCGGCTTTATTGCTGAGCCAATCGTCATGCATCTGTCGGAGCTTTCGCTGTACAGTCCTGCGTATGTTGTTGAGTGCATCTCTCCTTGCCGTTGACCTGGGATTATTAAGGTAAGCTTGGTGTAGGAGGTGTTTCTCATCCAATAGCTGCTTGATGTCTTCGCAGTTCTCATCGAACCACTTCTTATGTTTCCTGGTCTGGTGCTCCAGAGTCTCTGAATATGTGGTGTAAATCAGCTCTCTGAGTGACGCCCAGTCTGCCTCCACGTTCTGGTTGTCCTGAGAGGTAGATTTCAAGCGCTCTTCCAGTCATCCACCAAGGACTGCTTGCAGCTTGCGGTCATTAGTTTGGCAACATTTAACCATTTGGGGGCATTCTTCCCTTGCGGGCGCCGTTTATACTGAATGCCAATGTTGAGCTTGGTGATGATGAGGCGGTGGTCTGTCCAGCATTCAGCACCACACATGGACTTGGTCACTCGTACATCCTGCCTGTCCCTCTTCCTCACGATGGCGTAGTCAATAAGATGCCAGTGCATCGAGCGGGGGTGCATCCATGACGTCCGGTTACGGGTTGGGAGGCGGAAGATCGTGATGGTGATCAGCAGTTCATGTTCAGCGCAGGTCTGAACATGAACTGCTGATCTGTATAC
>CALYLW010002541.1:0-22500 GCA_944989445.1 Ampullaceana balthica
ATATTTAGTATGCTCCCGGGATGGTAACTGACTACTTTTTTCAAATTTTAACAATAATGGGGTGCCAGGGGCCCATAATTTCATGTTTTGCTAATACGACCTATATAAAAATTAGTTTAAGCGTTAGCTACTAAGAAAATGAATAGATCTTAACAAAACTTTGTATACAAAAACTTGGAAGCCCATATTAAAATACTATAGGGCACTTGACTCCTTATGGCCACTCCTTCCGGGCTGGGGGCCCAAAATACCTTTTAACTTAAACGTTTAAGATTGTATTCCCCAATTCAATTATTGAAAAACTTGACAAATAATGGTAAATGTATGTATTATCATCCATATTGAAATGAACAGGTGTTTTGAACTTTATATCTTGCCCTGAATGGGCCCTGGGGCCCTTAATGTCGTTTTTTGCTAATATGAGATATATAAAAATTAGTTTCTGCATTAGCTACTTGGTAAATGAATAGATCTTCACCAAAATTTGCACACAAAAACTTGGTTTCCCATAATTATATACTAAGGGGCACTGAACTTCTAAAGTCAATATCTTTCGGGCCGGGAGCCCCAAATTTCTTTTTTTCGTATATGTTTAAGATATGTTTCCTATTTACTTTTTTTAAAGATCTTGAGAAATATATCAACAATAAAACTGAATTAAAATGAACAGGTTTTTGAAATTGACCTCTTGCACCGAAGGGGCCGGGGGCCCCTTAATGTCATTTCCCCCCTAGATTAGCTAAATAAAAAGTAGTTTAAGCGTTAAATAATGAGAAAAAAACTGGATTTTGACTAAACGTAGTATATAAAAACTTAATAGCCTATATTAATATAGTAAAATAGGGTAGTGAACTCTTAATGTCCATTCCCTGGGAGCTGCGGTCCCCAAATGTCTTTTTACTGAACTTTAATAATTTTATTCCCTATTCAATTTTACACGATATTTAGGAATTTAGCTTGAGTACATTGGCAATAAAAAAACTATATAATCACTAATTTTGAGGACCAGGGTCCTTAATATCGTTTCTTCTTTTGTGCGCTATTTAATTATTAATTTATTTATCCGTTTGCTATGAAACTTGGAAGTTTCTTTCACACTTCCGCGAAGGTTTCTGTCATTATTGTTTTTAAACATACCACTCATTGGTTTCTTTTATTCATTTTTACTGAGATCGTTGCAACGCACGACGGGTCTGCTAGTTGAAAATAACTATTACATACTAGTAATAAATATAAATCTTTTAGATTTGAAAAAAATGAGATAGCATTTTGTTGTTGTTGTTGTTGTCAGGTCTGTTGTTGGTACGTTGTGCTAAAAAGGAATGATAAAGCTGACTCATATTTTTTTTGACCAAACAAAGAGTCGAAAAGTCTGGCGCGTCATGCACTTTATTGTCTTAAATCACATGGAAACGTCATTGTTGCCGCATCTTTAGAACATGGCACTGGAGAATATGATTACTCTATCAATTAGGAATTTTATTTTGAACTTCTATCGAGCACATCATGATGATGCTGCGTACGTAAATTCAATGTGCATCTAAAATGTCTTGCGATTAACCCTGCTTAGCATTGAGTCAATATGAACAAAGAAGTAATCGACCTACTTACCGGTGCTCTGAGGTCGCGTATTAATTCAGAATGAATAATGAGCTGTGGCTTTCATAAAGTACGTTATAATTGAAGAGATGCCATCAGGAGAAGGCAAGTTGTGTTATAATTGAAGATATGCCATCGGGAGAAGGCAAGTTGTGTTATAATTGAAGATATGCCATCGGGAGAAGGCAAGTTGTGTTATAATTGAAGATATGCCATCGGGAGAAGGCAAGTTGTGTTATAATTGAAGACATGCCATCGGGAGAAGGCAAGTTGTGTTATAATTGAAGATATGCCATCGGGAGAAGGCAAGTTGTGTTATGCGGTTTATTAAGAATTTAACCAAATAATGGTTATGTCGATATACCTTCGTAACGCACTTGTAATTGGTATGTTACCGGTATAAAACTGGTATAAAAATGTAATAGTACTGATATAAATCTGGCATAATTCTAGTGTAATACTGAAGTAATGCTTGCATAATAATGGTATGCTACTGATATAGTAATAGTATAATACCGCTATAAGGAATATTTCTGGGTTCAAACTGTTAGATTAGTAATATAATGCTTGTGTAATACTGGTATAATATATTATTTTTAAAAATTAGAAAAACACCTATGTACAACTTCACTCTTATTTTTTATTTCCTTCTTATGATATATTTTACGTATCTGGAAAAGATTATATTAATTATTACATTCTTTTTTTCATAGGTATCTTAGCTGTTCCGACTTCTGGCTTTGTAGCATAGTTTGAATGATAGGTTCACTTAAATCAGGGGAGTCTTAAGTCCGGCCCGCGGACCAAACTGGGCATATGCTTAAATTTTAACTCGCTCATGGCTTCATCTTAAATAACAATCAAAATCTAGGATGTTTTCGGAAACACACAATCTCTTGTTCGTTAGTGGTGGCTAAATAAAACGTGTGAACGCTACTTCACTTGCCCCATAGTCCGTCATGGACTGAAGAATGGGTTTAATTATATAATATATATGTATCTGAAAAGCCGAAACTTTTGATGCTTTGAGAACGAAGTAAATTAAGGTCTAATGATGGCAAAAAGCCATGACGTTTTACTATTTACATACAGTGAGTATTGATTTAAAATAAAAGTGGATGAGGTTATGTGCTCTTTTGTAGGCCTGTCAATGGTACCCGGGAACCAGGGTACCCGTTGCCGTGCAATTACCCGGGTAGTAAAATTGCGCACGGATACCCGTGAAAATGTGGCTATACGAACGGTGGCCAAACTGAGGCTCGCGAGCGGCATTCGGCTTTTCTCTATTCACATTGCGTCTCGCCAACAATTTATCAAAATAAAACTTTTCGGTTGAAAAATAAGCTTTTAAGTAAGTTTAACACGAAAACGCCCAGGAAGAAATATCTGTCAACGGGAAATAAAATACGATCCCGACAAGCTACAATATTGAAGTCTCGCAACTCACGATAGTATTGTACCCTTTACCCAACGTAGAAAAGTTTAAAGTCTTGCAACTCACGATAGTATTGTACCCTTTACCCTTTACCCTTTACCCAACGCCCCATCCACAAAATTTGACTCTTACAAAAAATAAAAAGAACATTATATTATTATGGAAAACCAGTACATAGTCTCGAAGTCTGTCTTTTGTGTTTATATTATATTTATCCAGCCCCCGCATACTATTTCTAAACGATATACGGCCACTTTTGAAAAAAAGTTTGGACGCACCTAATTTAGATACACTTGCTTCAAGGGACCAAATCCACACAAAAAACTCTGAATACTGTTGCTTACTTCCCTTGGACAGTAACCTCCAACACCACCCCGAATATGTTATTGCAAACTATTGTTCTTCCTTGTGATAGAGTATAAAGTATATAGTATATAGGAATGCTTCTAGGTACAAAAACGTGTGATCCTTCCCATACCGAGAATGTTCTCATCTTTCTTCAGAATTATTGAACTTGGACAGCGCTTATATAGAAATAATAATAATTTCAATGATTCAAAATAATTATTAAGTAAAACAGTTTATAATTGCTTACATTTTAACTGAATCTTGATTAAAACCAACATAATTCCATCTGATGTGATTATTTATATAGTTCGAATATATAAGCTCGAATCTGTTAGCTATGAGCTATAACAGTGCTTCTGAAAATTTTTAGTATCGTGGACCGGCTGGAATTTTTTCCATTGAACCAGGGACCGGTGAACTATTTTCGCTGTACTGAAGTGGTAGCGAAA
Organism: Ampullaceana balthica; assembly: GCA_944989445.1. Lineage (NCBI taxonomy): Eukaryota > Metazoa > Mollusca > Gastropoda > Lymnaeidae > Ampullaceana > Ampullaceana balthica. The sequence continues at coordinate 3,832 of CALYLW010002541.1, forward strand.
TGTCCTTTTTCAGTAACTTCTGCGGTCCGGCATAGGATGGCCCACGGACCACCAGTTTGAGAAGCACTGAACTATAAAACTATGTTTGTTTTGCCATGACTTGTGGGTTGCAGCCCTATGGGCAGCTACAAAAACCTGTTTGATAAAACTGTAGTTATCTTTGTTGGAGCAGTAAGCTTTACCCATGCGACAATTTTAAATAGAATGAATAATATTTTACTGCTGTTAGATCTCCGTGTATATAGATTCAAATTTGGTCTCTAGTGGTGTAGCCCAATCTCTGCTACTGTTGTAAAACGATCCTTGCTAATAGGGTAAAACGATCCATGAAAATAGTGTAAAACCATTCCTGCCAATGGTGTAAAACAGTTCCTGCCAATAGTGTAAAACAGTCCCTGCCAATAATGTAAAACAGTCCCTGCCAATAGTGTAAAACAGTCCCTGTCAATAGTGTAAAACAGTCCCTACCAATAGTGTAAAACAGTCCCAGTCAATAGTGCAAAACAGTCCCTGCCAATAGTGTAAAACAGTCCCTGCCAATAGTGTAAAACAGTCCCTGCCAATAGTGTAAAACAGTCCCTGCTAATAGTGAAAAACAGTCCCAGTCAATAGTTTAAAACAGTCCCTGCCAATAGTGTAAAACAGTCCCTGCCAATAGTGTAAAACCGTCCCTGCCAATATTGTATATCAGTCCCTGCCAATGGGGTAAATCAGTCCCTGCCAATTATGTAAAACAGTCCCTGCCAATAGTGTAAAACAGTCCCTGCCAATAGTGTGAATCAGTCCCTGCCTATAATGTGAAACAGTCCCTGCCATAGTGTAAAACAGTACCTGCAAATAGTGTAAATCAGTCCCTGTCAATATTGTAAATCAGTCCCTGCCAATAGGTTAAATCAGTCCCTGTCAATAGTGTAAAACATTCCCAGCCAATAGTGTAAAACAGTACCTGCCAATAGTGTAAATCAGTCCCTGCCAATAGTGTAAAAACAGTCCCTGCCAATAGTGTAAAAAGTCCCTGCCAATAGTGTAAAACAGTCCCTGCCAATGGTGTAAAACTGTCCCTGCCAATAGTGTAAAAAGTCCCTGCCAATAGTGTAAAACAGTCCCTGCCAATAGTGTAAAACGCTCCCTGCTGATGGTGTACAATTTGCCCCGCTTGAACCTCTTATTGTTGGAATGGGTGTTGGGGCGGTGACAAATTTTCAAAACATTTGTTGATACTGAACTGGATGTAGTATGACGTTCTGTCGTTATTTCGAATAGCGCCACGTACTTTCAAATACTTTAGTTATATACACACCTTATGGACAGATGTTATTATTATAATTTTATGGGGCTGCGGAAATTACGATTACATTTTTTTAAACGCTTAATCGATCCACCACTTATAAATGTATTGGCAGTCAAAGAGTAAAATATTTCGGCCGATATATATAAACTAATTTCCAGACGATTACACGAACATTTTGGTTTTAAACTATGGACTGACGTGAATGTTCAAAATGTTGATAAAGGTTATTGTGTCTATTGAGAGACATCGTTAGCCTACCTACCATGCAATGTTCCCTCTACCATGCAATGTTCCCTCTAACTCTAAGCTTCGTTGGTCCGTGAGCAAAGTTAAAAAAAAACCTCTTACCTAATGCCTCGTTTATTTCTATTCATAGATTTCCGCAATAACATGTCAAGTCCTGTTGAGATTAGATGTTGTCAGATTAAATTATGTACACAAATTGTTATGTGGCTTTGTCTCTCCTCCCATTTTGTAGTCTCTCCCTCTCATGTTCTCTCTCTCTCTCTCTCTCTCTAACGTCTTATATTTTCCTTGATAAGTCCTGCTGTGGTCCATCTTTCCATGTTCTATGAGCAAATGAGTCCTCTTATAATATTTTGTCTTTCTCTTGTCTCTTTCCTTACCAATTATATTTCAAAATTCGTCATTCTCTTGTACCTTTTTTCACGATTACATTTCGAAATCCATCAATCTCTTGTCTCTTTCCTTCACTATTACTTTTCGAAATCCGATATTGCCTTGTCTCTTTCCTTCACTATTCCTTTTCAAAATCCGACATTCTATTTTCTTTTTCCTTCACTCCTATTTTTCAAAATCCGACATTATCTTTTCTTTTTCCTTCACTCCTACTTTTCGAGATCCGTCATTCACTTGTCTATTTCCTGCTATCTACTTATCTACTCCCCGTATTCTAGTCTTCCTGTATGTAGTGAGACGCGCAGCTAACACGAGAGAAACGCCGTATACGGCAACAGTATTGATTAAACCAAGGCTTTTTTTCTCTACATGCGATGTGGTTGGTGGTAAAATCCTCCCTGGTAACGTAGCACACATCGTAAACGCGTCTGTGCTCTAGGAAGCAACGTTTTGCGCGAGTGCTCTGAATGGTTCAGCAGAACTTTTAAAATCTCATCTTTCAAGAAAGATAAAATATGTTCCTGATTTTTATTCTCCCCAAATGATAACAATCACATTATGAAATGAAGAGACGAAACGAAAATCAAACAAGAATCCATTCTTAAATTATTGAAAATACAGCCGCGGCACTGTAACTAAAAGTTATTGCTGAAACTGAATGTTTGGCTGAGTTCACATCTTACGCATTTTTATTTAGTAACAAATTCTTCATAGCGGATACTGAGTAGTCAAATAGATAAACGAATTGATAAGTAGGAACATTGGAGTTTTCTGTGAATTTTTGTGTGGATGTTTTTGTGTGGATTATTCCTGTGGATTATTTTGGTGGATTATACTTATGGATTATTTGTGTGTATTTATTTTGTGATAAAATTCCATTCTGCGAGGCATTAGTGTCAATTATTTTTTATTTTGGTAAGTGTAAATTAGTGTCGATTATATTTTAATTTCGGTACATTTATTTGGTCAATTTCGCTTCGTTTTCGGCATTTCAAAAAATAAATAAATACGATTTCATTTGTTTATTTTATTTCTATCACTATCAATATGTCCTTATCTTTAAAGAAGATAACAAGCTTATAATTTAGGCGTAATTATGCTTTGTGATTGTGTCTACAATTAGACAGTGTCGAGGTTCTAAAATAGTTTTTGTCATACCCCCAAAAAATTTCAATTTATACCAAATGACCGAGAAAGTATAATGTTTAGAATTGTATTACAACATAGATGATATTACGTTTTAAAAGTCCTGAAATGGTGATAAAATATAAATTTAAAGCTCCACACTAGCGGGCAGGCTAGCGGGGGCATTTTAAAAGTACATATATTCTATGTCAGTGCCAAATATGAAAAAAAAACCTAGAAGGCAGGGGTCCTAAGCTATAGCTTGTTTAGCAAATAGGTAAATCCAGCGCCAGCACTGCCAGCGTTCAACGTACGACAATGTTTTGTTTTTCCATAGCAACGTAGACAACTGGCTAATAGCACGGTCAATACAAGATCTTAATGGAAAATTATACTTTTTAAGTAGGCTGATCACATTGCCAGCTTTATATTTAGATGCGTAGATCTACGAAAATTTGCTCCAACTTAACAAATGAAATGCCGCATATCCCTTGTTGAAATAATATCCATGTGGTTATTCCAAAAGAAATACCAGAGTTTTTCTCGTTATGTTTAGGCAAGAAAATGCCTTACATTGGACCACGATACAGCTTTTAAATAGCATAAAAAATATACAAATGAAATGTGTGTTTTTTTAAAATAAATAAAACTAATAAATTAAACCTTTATTATCAGTGAAATACACAAGTAGACGTTTCGGCTAATGCTTTTATCGGTACAAATAGCTTAAGAATAGTAATAAAATAAATGTACATTAAATAATACATTCGATATCATGGAAAAAATAATTAGGTAGAGATAAACAAAAACACAGAAAGAAAAAGGGGAATGGTTGGCACAATTCCTTAACAAAATAGAATTTTGGCGTGGTATGGGTAGCCTGAAGAAACCAGAAAAACCAACACTTTATTAATATTTGAAACTCTCATAAGAATGCATGACTAGAAAAAAAAGCATAGATAAGCGTAGGACGCAATAATCTTTTGTATAGAAAGAGCATCTGTAACAGATAAGGGGCCATCCATAAATGACGTCACGCTATTTTGGCCGATTTTTCATCCCCTCCCCCCTCGTCACGCGTCGTCACAAAAAGTTAGACCCCCCCCTCCAAAAATACGTCACAAAGCTTTGACCCCACCCCCCCCCCAAAAAAAAGAGACAAAAACAAAAACAACAAAAAATAACAACAAAAACCCACCTTATTTTCTATCCTCTAGATATATTAAAATACGTCATGTGGACCGTAATTTGTGCGTGTACGCTTCGAACATATGCCCACTATTGAACCGGTTCCTTCCAGAAAATGCATCTTTTAAATTTGACTACTATCTAGATTTCTTAGCTACGTACTATATGAACACACCTAAATCCACCCAACTTTCATTTATATTGACACGAGTGACAATAATCTTAATCCACATGACTTTAGTGTATCAAGTATCCTTTCTGGGATATTTAAAATTAATGCCTTAAAAACTGATCTAAGAAGAAAAGTTGTTTTATGTAAGGTGACCAGACGTCCGGATTTAGGTGGGACAGTCTCGATTTCAGACCTCATGTCCCGCTGACCCTCGCTTGTCCCGGTGGGACGCCCGTTTGTCCCACTTTTTTCATACTTAAAATACAATTAGTTTTATATTGATTTTGGGTACGAATGACTTAATATTTCCTTAAATTTAATTAAATATTCAAAACGGTGATTTTTTAAATAAATTTAAATTGCTTTATTATTAGCTAAGCCAGTTGACGCGTCGATTTCTGTGTTTATTTACATTTTACTCCTTGATACGGCCTTCCCGTGACTTGTCAGTGATCCCGACGCGTAAGGCGACCAGACGTCCCGTTTTCAGATTTCATGTCCCGCTCAAGTGACCAGACGTCCCAATTTTTTGCTACAGAAACCTGGGACCCCTCCCCCCCCCATCCGAGAGGCCCCGTCCCGCTTTGCCCCCCGGAAAATCTGGTCACCTCATTTTGTTCTACTCTCGAATAGCGATGTCAAGAATTTGATGCATTCAATAAAGTTAATGAATACTATTATATCTAGAATGGCCAGGGGCGTTAGACCCAAAACCAATCGAACAATTATATCAGACTTAAAACGTTTATAATTATATCATATAGATTCCCCTCCCCCAAAAAATTAAAAAAAAACCCATAAAATAAAATAAATAAATTTTTTTTAAAATGTATATTCCGTGTCGTTTTGACTTAAAATATCTACACATAACCCTATTCACATAATTTTTAGACACGTATCATGCTTGTAAAACTCACCGGGAAGGGGGGGGCTAACGACGCTCCCCTAAATCCCCGCCCGAGTCATGTGGGCAGGACCTTGAGTCGGGGGGGGGGTACGCACACATAAACTTGTATTTTGGGGTAACGGTAAAAAAAGTTCGGCTACACCTACCTTAAGAAAACCAAACGGAGTTGCGGCTACATCACAAATGCTTTGATGTCAACATCAAACGACGCTTTTATACGTTCTCTTATGAGTTCTCAAACTTAAAGATTATAATTAGCTTTAATTTTCATTTCTTGATAACTTACGCCAACCGGCGTTTGATGGCCTACAGATATTGCATTTCTTTGGCACTTTGAGAAGCACTGATGGTTTAAAAAAATAATATAAAAAGTCATTAAATAAATTATAAGCGACCAAATCTTACAGTAGAAGTTTTATTTAAAGTTACCCTTTTGATGTGACGTCACATTTCTTCAACCCCCCTCCCTCCCCCTCGTCACGCATCGTCACAAAAGTGTGACCCCCCCTACCCCCTAGGTGCGTGACGTCATTTATGGACGGCCCCTAAGATAAGATATAAGAAAGGAAAGGACTATCAAAAGTTACAGTTTAAACCACAACTGGAAAAAAGATTCTACAGTTATATAAAATACACACAATCTCTTTTTCTGCCTTAAAATTTGAATGTGATTTAAATGAAAGTATAAAAAGTATTGTGACAGGTGTATCGATGTTATAGTAAAAGTATAAGATTTTGACAAGTGTAGTCGAGGTTATAGGACAATTATCACATTTTGAAAGGTGTAGTCAAGGTTATAGGACAAGTATCACATTTTGACAGGTGTAGTCGAGGTTATAGGACAAGTATCACATTTTGAAAGGTGTAGTCAAGGTTATAGGACAAGTATCACATTTTGACAGGTGTAGTCGAGGTTATAGGACAAGTATCACATTTTGAAAGGTGTAGTCGAGGTTATAGGACAAGTATCACATTTTGAAAGGTGTAGTCGAGGTTATAGGACAAGTATCACATTTTGAAAGGTGTAGTCGAGTTTATAGGACAAGTAGAACACGCAATGTTCATGTGTAGTAGAGGTTTTAATACAAGTTTGACATTGTGACTTGTGTAGTCAAGATTATAGTACAAGTTTTACATTCTGACAGAAGTAGTCAAGGTTATAGCACAAATATAACACGCACTGTGACAGGTGTAGTAGAGATTATAGTACAAATATAACACGCATTGTGACATGTATAGTAGAGGCTATAGTAGAAGCGATAACTTTACTGCTGTAAAATCAAATATATTACTATACACGAGTAAACAAGGCCCGCCCAAGGACGTTCCGCCACCGTTTGGTGGCATGTTGTAACTTCCCTTCAACAGTCGTCTCGACCGGCATACATGTGCATCACGTCAAAAATACCATTCATTATAGTTAAAATAAATAACTCGTAATAAAAAAACCGCGTAAAAAAATAAGTTTTTGACTATAAATCCTTTGTGTACGAGACATAACTAAAAGAATGTTCATTATAATACGCAGCACAAGACCATCCAAAAATACAACATTGCAGTTGTGTCGTAAAACATGTTTAATATAATGCGCACTGATCAGAAATAGGTTTTTAAAAAGTTTTGTCAATAAAGGTTGACACATAGGAATAAATAAAATAATCTAAAAAATCAATAATTTAATTACGGTAAAAGCGATCGATCTGAAATTCGCTGTTGTATTTTTAAAAGACGCAAAGACATCATTGAACGAAAGATCGTGAAAACACCCTAGCCTGAAATAACTTTACTGCTCCCTGACACGTTTATTGATATGTCACGGACATTGTCCCCAACCTTGTTTTGCCACATAACAAACAACAATTTTTCAATCTTATGCGTGACGTTTTGTTTTCTAATACATTCATTCTTTCTATCATCAGTGCTTGGATCCGGGTCACATATCGTAAACTTGAGGCCATGAAAAGGTACGTTTCTAAGTTGATCTAATGAGATTTAGTTTATTTTATGTTTAACATGCGTTTATAATGATGTAAATGAACAACGTGAGTGCTAGGTTTTCAACAATAAACACAATAATGATATACGAATTATTGGTTATGAAATGGTTATAATATTGATTTAAAACATAAAAAGATACATGGATAGATTGTCGGAAAGAAAGCTTAGCATTTATTTATGTGATCTGCATGGAGTTTAATCGTCTAAACTTTAAACGTTATCAAAAATGTGAAGGACGAGGCCGTAGAACTTAGGTTCAATGGCTAGCGTGTAACACCAAAGTTTTAAAAGATGCGACTAAGTTTATATAAATTCTAGCCAGTGGCGTAGCGACGGGGGCAGGGGGGACATATTTCCAACGTGCGCCACGTTAGGGGGCGCCAAAATGAGTATTAAAACGCATTACTTAATTTTATTTTGATGTAAACTATTGTATCCCAAATACGTTTGCAAGATTGAATTTTGGAGCTCCGAAAATATTTTCATTACAAACCAGTTGGTGACCATGATTTAGGCGCCCCTTTGAGCGTTAAGGGGCGCCATTCTACTCATAAATAAATGACACATCCACAATGAAGAATTGCTGATGGCTTTAAAAAAAACTGTGAGTTGCTGGGAGTGAGACTAGGGGAGCAGTAAGAGGCAAAGGCGATTATATTAATAGAAAAGACAGAGACGACACTAGAAGCAAGCAAAATGACCAAGACAAGGAAAAGGAGTGGCTTAAAGCAGTGGTTCTCAACCTGTGATCTGCGGAGCACTAGTGGTCCGCGAAGATGTGCCCGGTGGTCCGCGAGCAAAGCATTACATTTACGCCCTGTTTGATTCATAAAGAAAGACTAGCAAGAAAAACGCAGACTTAAAAGATATTTTTGATCTGGCCTAAGGGGCCATCCATAAATGACGTCACGCTATTTTGGCCGATTTTTCACCCCTACCCCCTCATCACGCGTCGTCACAAAAAGTTAGACCCCCCCCTCCAAAAATACGTCACAAAGCTTTGATGGCAAAAGAGAGATCTATAATATAAGTGACAAAATGAGTGAACCGCATATGTTAAACCTCATAAGCGCCCGCCCCACGTTTTAAGTAATATTAAATCGAAGTATTTGAACTTACAAGTTTTAAATTATTTTCTTCTTTTTAGTCCACTAATAAAAACTTGGTTTTTAACAATATTTTTTAACCTCTATTTATCTTACCAAACACCTCACAAGCGCCCGCCCAACGTTTTACAAACATTGTGATGTGGTCACGGGGCGAACTCACAGATGTCAACAAATGCCGACGGTACAGATGCTTTTATATAGACTATAGATAAAATTAAAAACGGTACATTTGATCGATCTGAAATTTTGATACAATGCATTGTCATTCAATATCTATCTGTGGTAAAATTTTCAGATCTCTAGGACCATCAAAAGTGGTTCAATTTTACGTTGGCACATTTGAAATTTTTTTGGACAAACCAACAAACAATGCCACACCAACGAAAGCGAGTTAATAAAAACGTGGTAAATATAGACTATATATAAACTGAAAAGTTCAATAATTTAATAACAGTATATTCGATCGATCTGAAATTTTCATACAATGCATTGTCATCCAAGATCTATCTGTGGTAAATTTTCAGATCTCTAGGACCATCAGAAGTGGTTCAATTTTACGTTGGCAGATTTGAAAAAATCTTGGACAAACAAACAAACCAACAAACAATGCCACAGGAACGAAAGCGAGTTAATAAAAGCGCGGTAAAACTCTGGGGTCAAATGGAATTCTTGGGGCTAATGCAGACTCATTTGGGACATATAACATTCACTACAATCCCCTAGATATATTAAAATACGTCATGTGTACCGTAATTTGTACGTGTACGCTTCGAACATATGCCTATTATTTAACCGGTTCCTTCCAGAAAATGCATTTTTTAAATTTGACAACTATGTAGATTTCTTACCTACATACTACACGAATACACCTAAATCCACCATACTTTCATTTATATTGACACGAGTGACAATAATCTTAATCCACATGACTTTAGTGAATCCACATGACTTTAGTGTATCAAGTATCCTTTCTGTGATATTTAAAATTATTTGCTAAAAAACTGAGCTAAGAGGAAAAGTTGTTTTGTGCTTAGGGTGCCAGGTGGCTGTCTCAAAAATACCGGACAGTAGTGTCGAATTTTGTCGATGGCACAATATTTCAATGTAAAATGTCCGGTATTGCTTCCATTTTCCACTGGACAAATAACGATAATACCGGACAGTCCGGTACAAACTCGGACATCTGGCAACCCTATACAGTGCTACTCTCGAATTGCGATGTCAAGAACTGATGCATTCAATAAAGTTAATGAATATTATTATATCTAGAATGGCCAGGGGCGTTAGACCAAAAATCAATCGAATAATTATATCAAACTTAAAACGTTTATAATTCTATCGAATATATGCAAAACAAAAAATAAAAAATAATAATAATAAAAAAAAATAAAAAGATAAATGGATATTCCGCGTCGTTTTGACTTAACATATCGACACATAATCCTATTCATATCATTTTTAGACACTTATAATGCTTGTGAAACTCACCAGTTGCATTTTAAGGGGGGGGGGCTAACGACGCTCCCCCAAATCCCCGCCCGAGTCATGTGGGCAGGATCTCGAGTCTGTAACGCACACATAAACTTGTATATTTTGGGATAAGGGGCAAAAAAGTTCGCCGAGAACCTAACGGAGCTGCGGTTACATCACAAATGCTTTGATGTCAACATCGAACGACAGAGGGTAACAATTTTTTACGTTCTCTTGTGGGTTCTCAAACTTAAAGGATTATACTGGTAATTAGATTTAATTTTCATTTCTTCATAACTTACGCTAACGGCGTGTGATGCTCTATGGACCGGTACTTTGAGAAGCACTGATGAATTTAAAAAATATATTTAAAAAATTTAAAAAGTCATTAAATAAATTGTAAGCGACCAAATCTTCCAATGGAAGTTTTATTTAAAGTTAACCTTTTGATGTGACGTCACATTTCTTCAACCCCCCTCCCTCCCCCTCGTCACGCATCGTCATAAAAGTGTGACCCCCTCCCCCCCAGGTGCGTGACGTCATTTAAGGACGGCCCCTAAATAGTTTTTAAATTTTATCAGGGCTCGCCCATCATATTCTGTATCTTTGATTTCTTATGTTCGAATATGAATCTGGAACATTAACAGGTACTGATTTAAACTGAAGTTCGCTGGTTATCAGACTGTTTGAATAACGTGATGACGTAAGAGAGTTTCTTGTAGAAGAAAACTCTAAGCTTGTTGATCATTTGAACCATAGCTTATGGGTTGCTGTTCTGGCTTATTTGGCTGAAATTTTTGAAGAACTCAATAAACTTAATTCTACTCGGCAAGGAAAGCAGAAACATTTAATTACTCTCAGTGACAAAGTGTCTGCTTTTACGAAAAATCTTGATCTTTGGAAAAGAAGATTATTTCAAGGTATCTTTGAGATGTTTGATCAATTGTACGAAACCACCGAGAAACCAGAAAATGCTGAAATAAATAAACAAACTGTTGATAAATTTGATTTCTGGTCATATTCAATCAATGCAGAACCAATTTAAATTCTACTTTTGTGATTTCTAACGTTCAGTGGTTTTTCATGGGTGTCTAGGCCTAATCTCGCACACATTCACTCATCAAATAAAAAAAGGACCAACATCGTAATTAAACCAATTCATTTAACTGACTAGCGATACCACTTTGAATATGTTGCATCAGAAAGTGGGCTTAATGAAATTTTGAGTACTCCTAACTGTCTCAGCTAGCTTTTAAAATACGTTTACCCGTTGCAACTTTGTGAAAGTGGATTTTCTACAATTCTTACAATAAAAAAAAACATCGTTCGTACTAAATAAACTAATATTTCAGTCTTTTTAATACAAACTACTGTTTATGACTTCAAATTTTTTTTTATTGTAAGCAAGTAGAATTAAATAAAAATACTATGAGACTAATATAAATGACATTTGTTCGTTACAAAAGAAAGCCATTACAATATTGTATTTTGGAGCACACAAATTGTAGCATATTAGTATAATTTTACTAACTAACATGTATATTACTTACAGCTAGCTATATACACAGTATAATTATATTTAACTTTCCAGCACGGCAGTAACACGGTTTTTAGTAGTGGTCCGTAGATAAGACACACATTTTTCAAGTGGTTATTGATTCTCAAACGGTTGAGAACCACTTGCTTACAGAATGGTTAATTCGCGTCCCTTTGCTGCATGCTGTGACTCTTTAAGAAAAATTACTTCCCCAATCCCTCAGTGAAGGGAGTAAAGTGGGGGAGAGGAGGGAATGTCTCTCCTCTCACGGGCTTCCGTCGGTATGTCAAAGCAAGTTGGATTCCTTTCATATGAAACACAGAAACCGCCTCTCTTTCCTGTCTCTCTGTGATCAAACTTGTTGCTCAATATGATCCACTATTAGAAAAACGCCTACAACAAGCCGAGATAATCCAGGTTCAGTATCTTATTTATCACCGGAAATCAAAGATGAATTTATCCACCTACTTACATCGGCTGTAAGGAATCAGCTGTTGAGTGAAATCAGAAAAAAAAAGTACTACGGTATCTTACTTGACTCAACATTCGATCTAGGACACCGGGAACAGTTTTCTCAAGTCATCAGATTTGTGGATGTTGATTTTCAAACTAAAAAATTAACCATCAAAGAATCATTTTTTATGTTTTGTACAGATACATTCCAAAGACGAAACAAACCTGCTTGAGAGAGTTATCGTAGAAAAACTGGAATATAATAGCATACTACTAAAGGACTGTCGGTCACAATGTAATGACAATGCTGCTGTAATGACTTGGCATATATCCGGCCTTCAACAGGGAATTTGTACCAGAAATCACAGAGTATTGTGCATCAACTATGATAACCACAGCTTAAACTTAGCAAGAGTACACTCAGATAAACAGGATCCAGTTACTATCACATTTTTTTTTGGAACAGTTGAAAGTATAAACTTTTTGTTTTCTCGCGTTCAACAACTTGTTGGGAAAAATTAAAAAGTGTTGTGTCAATCACAATGAAGAGGGAGTATGAAACACGGTGGAGTGAACGATCAGAAACTGTTAAAGCTATTTATGAGGACTAGATTAACTGGTAGGGGTGTTGGAAAAATTATTAGAACATGACACTAGATGTTATGCAGAAGATTTGCTGGTAGGTATATTAAACTTTAACTTCCTATTTTTGTTACATTTCTGGTACATCATACTTAGGAAAATTAATTGTGTCCAGAAACGGTTGCAGAATCCTACAGTGAATTTCAAGGAAGCAGCATCTGATTTTGAATCGCTTGAGTCAGAAATTGTCAACATTCGTGATAATTTGAGCCAGGTTACTGAAGACAATGGAAAAGAAGATACACAACTTTAGGAATCAAGGTTGACAGAAGGATTAGACGACATCAGAGGATGCCTGGAGAATTAACAAGAGATGCAGGACTTTCTGCAGAAGAAAAAATTTCACCTGATATGAACAGCGTAATTGATAGACTCCAAAAAGAGATATCTATACGGTTTTTACGTCTAAAAAACTGAACAACAAATTTTGGATTTTTAGTAGACGTAAAAACTCTTCTTGCTGAGACAAAAGTCGATACACTTCGTTAAAATTGCTTAATTTTGCTAATTTCTACGACACTGGCGTCAATGGTCACGAATTGTGAACAGAAACCGGAGACTGCAAAATGCTGCTCAGTAACCGGGCTGAAGTTCCACCGGAAACTCCTTTGGATCTTCTTGGTTTTATTGTTTCATATGGAGATGACGTATTTCCGAATCTGCGCATTTCACTTCAAATACTTCTAACAGTTGCTGTTTCAACTGAAACTGTGAGCGGTCCCTCAGCAAACTGAAGCTTATTTTGTCTTATTTACGTGCTTCAATGGGACAAGATCGTATGAGTGATCTTGCACTCCTTAGCATCGAAAGAGAAACACTTGAGAATATTAATTTTGACAACGTGATTGACGAGTTTGCGCCATTCAAATCAAGGAGGATCAAATTTTTCGTAGACTATGTCTATTCGAGTCATGTATAATTAGTAGAGCATTTTTAAAAAAAATTGTTTACAACTGTATAGAGAAATATTAGTCTGTATTCTATTTCATTAAAATACCAAATGCTTCGAAAATGAACCATATAAACCGTACAATTTCAAATTTCAAATATTTTTTTTTGGGGCTCAGTGAGGCCCCAGAATCTTTCGGTCCGACAAGGGGCGCAGATTTTGTGTCATGTCCCCGGGCGCACATGACCCTAGCTACGCCACTGATTCTAGCAGACCCTTCGTGCGTTGCAACGATCTCAGAATAAAAATAAATAAAAAAACACTTTTTAAAAACTACTCTTATATTAGAAATGCACTAAAAAGTAGAAAATAAAATTTAAAATTTGAAAGTTACAGCTAGAAGAGACCTTTAGTTCCAAATTTATGAAAATGTGAAAGTTTAAAATGAGACAGGAAATCGTAGGTGAAATCGATTATCTCGTTGTTCGCCATGACTATAAGACTAGGGTGCTTGCTAGCATATACATTGATAGACTAAGTTTAAACTGAAAATTTACGGACCGAAACAGAATTATATCCACTGGTTTTAAAATCGGGCGCAGGGACGGTAGGGGGTGTGAACATCGACGGTCGGCGTTAACGCGTGAACTGAACGGGCACGTGAAAGAATTATAAACAAAAAGTCGGTTCGGTCGGTCGGATGATCCGATTAAACTTACAAAGCAAGTTAATATAAGGGATTTAAATATTTAATTAAATTAAATCTAGACATGGAATAAGTTCCGCAAAAATTCAAAAAAATACTATCGTCGAACATGAACATGTGTGCAAATTTTCAGAAGGATTGGATAACGGGAAGGGATATTAAAAATAGTCCGATTAGGGATAGTCCGATTAAACTTAGAAAGCAAGTTAATATAAGACTAGTAAAAAAAGGAATACATATAGATAAAAAAGGAATTCCATTAAGGGTCACCGGGCCCATCAGTTTAACATATGAAGTTCGAAAATCTGTTAATTTCAATCAATTTCATAACAAATATATATTTCTCAATATCATGAAAAAATTGAATGGGGAATACAATATTAAAAGTTTTGTTAAGAACACATTTAGGGCCTCCAGCCCCGAGGAAATGGACATTAGGAGCTCAGTGCCCTTTAGTAATTTAATATAGGCTCTTAAGTTTTTAAACTGACTTTTGTCATAATCCAATTATTTTCTCGTTATCTAACACTTAAACTGACTTTTATATAGCTAATATAATGAAAAACAGATTAAGGGGCCCCGGGCCCATTCGGTTTAAGATGTACATTTTGAAAACATGTCCATTTAAATTCAGTTTCATCAAGGATATATATCTAAAGATCAAAAGATTCTAAACTGAGTGGGAAATAATATCTTAGAGTATAGACATAAAATGACATTTTGGGCACCCGGCCCATTCGTTGTAAGATGTAAATTACAAAATGCTGTTCATTTTAATTCAGTTTCATCATGGATATACTTCTCAAGATCGTTAAAATAGAATAGCAAATAATTATCTCAAACATATACGAAAAAATACATTTGGGGCCCCCGGCCCTGAACTATTGGACATTAGAAGTGCAATGCCATTTGTTATTTTTATATGGGCTACCGGGTTTTTATATAAAAAGTTTGGTTAAGATCCATTCATTTACTCTGTAGCTAACGCATAAAGTTATTTTATATATCTCATATAAGCAAAAATGACATTAAGTGCCCCAGCGCCCATTAAGTGCAGGATGTAAAGTTCGAAACACCTGTTTATTTCAATCAATTTCATAGTGGATATATATATTTCTCAAGATCTTTACAAATTGAATGGCGAATAAAATATTAAACGTTTATGAAAAAAGACATTTTGGGCCCACAGCCCCGAAGAAATGGACATTAGGAAATTAGTGCCCTATAATATTTCAATATTGGCTACCAAGTTGTTATATGCAAAGTTT
Organism: Ampullaceana balthica; assembly: GCA_944989445.1. Lineage (NCBI taxonomy): Eukaryota > Metazoa > Mollusca > Gastropoda > Lymnaeidae > Ampullaceana > Ampullaceana balthica. Next base: position 19,226 of record CALYLW010002541.1, read on the forward strand.
GGTTAAGATACATCAATTTCCCTAATAGCTAAAGCTTAAACTATTTGTTATATAGCTTATTTAAGAAATAATCATGAGCGTTAAATTTTGAAAATATATAAAAGTAAAAAAATGATTTTTAAAAACCACGTTTTTATAAGTGGAGTAAAAAGAAGAAAATAATTTAAAACTTATAAATTCAAGTACTTTAATTACGATTTAATATGACTAAAAACGTGGGACGGGCGCTTATGAGCCTTAACATATGCGGTTCACTCATTCTCTCACTTATATATCTCTCTTTTGCCTTCTTGATATCAAGCCTAAGGGTCTAAAATAAATTATCTTGCAAAAAAGGGGCAGTTCATGAAGTAAGTCACGCTATTTATGAAAATGTTTAACTCCCCCCCTCCCCGTGTCACAAACTGTCACAGTTTCTTACACCCCATCCCCCCTCTGGTGCGTGACGTACTTTATGGATGGCCCTAACTCTTTTTTCTCCAAATGCCATTTAAATTATGCAACGTACTCTCACACCGAGGTGTGTAAAATGATGCTTTCAAATCATGCTACGTATTCTCACACCGAGGTGTGTAAAACGATGCTTTCAAATCATCTACGTACTCTCACACCGAGTTGTGTAAAACGATGCTTTCAAATCATGTTACATAGCCTCATACTGATGAGAGTCAAATGATAGCTTTTCATTTGAGCCACCCTAACCCTAACCCTGGCCTATCCTTGACACAAATTTCCGATAAACATAAAGAGATGAAATAGAGATTCGAAATTGCAAAATTCACTGCCCCAAACAAATGTTTTTTACATTACCAACAAAATGCTAACGATTAAACTAATTTTTACATAGCTCATATAAGCACAAAAATAAGACATGGGTCCCCGACGCCCCATGAGTGTTAAATTGAGAAAAAAAAATTGTCAGTTACCATCCCGGGAGCATACTCAAAAGTGTCAAAAATTTTCATGACGATTGGATGAATTGTTTAGTCAGCTATAAAGGACAAGCACACAGACACACACAGAAATACTTTCATTTTATATAGATAGATATTTCAAACCGAATATTTTTTATTTCATAAATTTTTCTCGAGCTGCAACGTGAACACATAAGAGCTGCATTCAGCTCGCGGGCCGCGGTTTGAGCCCTGTTGCTCTAGAGTACTCTAGACTAAAGGTCATCACACAATGGTCCGCGTGCATGATCCGACCAGTGACGCTATTTCATTCGGCCTACCAACTGTACTGAAATGAATAGAACATATGACACAAGAGACATTTTCATACAGTTTAAATAGTTTGCATACAGTTTGTTTAAACAAGTTGAATTTAGATCATCACACATGTGGGGATATCCAACTATGACTAAACTTTTACTTTGTTCAATTATTTTATTGAGATTAGTTGGTTTCATTGGCACATATGCACACAAGGTCTTATGTAAATACTGTTTTTGTGGGCACATATGCACACAAGGTCTTCTGTAAATACTGTTTTTGTGGGCACATATGCACACAAGGTCTTCTGTAAATACTGTTTTTGTGGGCACATATGCACACAAGGTCTTATGTAAATACTGTTTTGTGGGCACATATGCACACAAGGTCTTATGTAAATACTGTTTTGTGGGCACATATGCACACACGGTCTTATGTACATACCGTTTTTGTTGGCAGATATGCACACAAGGTCTTATGTAAATACTGTTTTGTGGGCACATATGCACACAAGGTCTTATGTAAATACCGTTTTTGTTGGCACATATGCACACAAGGTCTTATGTAAATAATGTTTTTTTTATTTTGCCTTCATTGATAACGCTTTAGCAATTAGTTTGGTAGTTGTCTTTGTTTGTTAGTTGTCTTTGTTTGTTAGTTGTCTTTGTTTGTTAGTTGTCTTTATTAGTTATCTTTGTTTGTTAGTTGTCTTTATTTGTTAGTTGTCTTTGTTTGTTAGTTGTCTTTGTTTGTTAGTTGTCTTTATTAGTTATCTTTGTTTGTTAGTTGTCTTTGTTTGTTAGTTGTCTTTGTTTGTTAGTTGTCTTTGTTTGTTAGTTGTCTTTGTTTGTTAGTTGTCTTTGTTTATTAGTTATCTTTGTTTGTTAGTTATCTTTGTTTGTTAGTTATCTTTGTTAGTTAGTTGTCTTTGTTTGTTAGTTGTCTTTGTTTGTTAGTTGTCTTTGTTTGTTAGTTGTCTTTGTTTATTAGTTATCTTTGTTTGTTAGTTTCTTTGTTAGTTAGTTGTCTTTGTTTGTTAGTTGTCTTTGTTTGTTAGTTGTCTTTGTTTGTTAGTTGTCTTTGTTTATTAGTTATCTTTGTTTGTTAGTTGTCTTTGTTTGTTAGTTGTCTTTGTTTGTTAGTTGTCTTTGTTTGTTAGTTGTCTTTGTTAGTTGTCTTTGTTAGTTATCTTTGTTTGTTATCTTTGTTTGTTAGTTGTCTTTGTTTGTTAGTTGTCTTTGTTAGTTGTCTTTGTTAGTTGCCTTTGTTAGTTGTCTTTGTTAGTTGTCTTTGTTTGTTAGTTGTCTTTATTAGTTATCTTTGTTTGTTAGTTGTCTTTGTTAGTTGTCTTTGTTTGTTAGTTGTCTTTGTTTGTTAGTTGTCTTTGTTAGTTGTCTTTGTTTGTTAGTTGTCTTTTTAGTTATCTTTGTTTGTTAGTTGTCTTTGTTAGTTGTCTTTGTTTGTTAGTTGTCTTTGTTAGTTGTCTTTGTTTGTTAGTTGTCTTTATTAGTTATCTTTGTTTGTTAGTTGTCTTTGTTAGTTGTCTTTGTTTGTTAGTTGTCTTTGTTAGTTATCTTTGTTTGTTAGTTGTCTTTGTTAGTTGTCTTTGTTTGTTAGTTGTCTTTGTTAGTTGTCTTTGTTTGTTAGTTGTCTTTGTTAGTTGTCTTTGTTTGTTAGTTGTCTTTGTTAGTTGTCTTTGTTTGTTAGTTGTCTTTGTTAGTTGTCTTTGTTTGTTAGTTGTCTTTATTTGTCTTTGTTTGTTAGTTGTCTTTGTTAGTTGTCTTTGTTTGTTAGTTGTCTTTGTTAGTTGTCTTTGTTTGTTAGTTGTCTTTATTAGTTATCTTTGTTTGTTAGTTGTCTTTGTTAGTTGTCTTTGTTTGTTAGTTGTCTTTGTTTGTTAGTTGTCTTTGTTAGTTGTCTTTGTTTGTTAGTTGTCTTTGTTAGTTGTCTTTGTTTGTTAGTTGTCTTTGTTAGTTGTCTTTGTTTGTTAGTTGTCTTTGTTTGTTAGTTGTCTTTATTAGTTATCTTTGTTTGTTAGTTGTCTTTATTAGTTGTCTTTGT
>CALYLW010002541.1:27500-42537 GCA_944989445.1 Ampullaceana balthica
CACGTTAAAATAATTTGCTGTTAAACCTTTGCCAATATTTGGGTCCACATGCATCTGTGAGCAAGCTTTTTCTTGTATGAAAATAAATAAGTCTAAGAACAGATCGATGTTGACTGACTGCAATTTGAATGCATTCATGCGAATAATAACCAGTAACCTGGTTCCACAATTTAATAATAGTTCAACACACACACACACACACACACACAAATTCGAAAATATATAAATGAGACGATGAACCTGGTTTGCTGCTACCAATTTAGAAATCATTAGCTTTATTTTCGTCAGCAGCAATCTTATGTAACTGCGATTGACTATTTGCATTAAATTTTTTTAGTTACCGCACTGGATCTGCTTTCCACTAAATATGATGAAGGAAATGTAATTACGAAATGTTAAATTATAGCCCATACTTCATGACCTCCTTTTCCAGCCAGAATTGTTAACAGCGCGTTTGAATTTAAAACTAAACTCATTATTTGTAGCTACTTTTTGAAATAAGTTTGCAAATATTTATCAAATAATAGTTCTTAGCAAATATGTTCTTCCTTTGTGAACCGCACGTATGGCAAAAGTAAAGCTTCATTTCCTGGCAAAGTTGACTCCTTAAGTTGAGTAGAAAACAGAGATTTTTTAAATAGCTTCATAATGTATCTTCAACACCGGGAGCCTTTTCATCAGTTCTCATTTGAACTGTAGTATTTGTAAACGAATTTTTCTTGATAATATCAGATGCTGGCTTATGTACCACAGTCCGTATTAATTCACCCATAGCCGGTATAATTTGTTCTTTACCAATAGTATGAGATATACATGATTTGGCAATCAATAACGAAATATTGTAAGAAGCTAGCAAGCCATTGCCATCTAGTGTGGTTGCTGTTGAAAATAATTTTGTCAAAGTCAATTGTTTGATAAATTTGTATTTTAGTGTTTGAAAATTATATAAATCATCCTTATCTTTTTCATCGCCGTTAATTTTATTTCAAATGTTCTTGCAGTCTGGAAGTGCGCAATTGCACCTATACAAAAACCCAACTAAATGCAAATGCGGGAAACAAACCAATGTCCTAAACGTTTTATTAAAAGAAACTAGAACCTTATAAGCAGAATACATAAATCATATTTTTCTAAATCTTATCTTCCTTTTTTATGTTTTCACCGCCCCCTTACACTTATTCGCCGCCCCCCAAATTGACACGTGGCCTTCACCGCCCCCTGGATCGCTTCAGCGCCCACAAGGGGGTGGTAGCGCCCACTTTGAGAATCACGGTTCTAGGTCAAAGTTTAAAGCGTGGCCCAAAAGTTACCAGTGATTGTAACCTCTGTGCTTGTATTAGTGGAGTTTATGCGTGATAGAACAGGTATAGAACAATTGACAGCTGTGTCTGTAATATGACCAGAGCCTTTTGTGGCCCGTACCCAGTAGGTTGGTTACTTTCTACATCAGGGGTTCCCAGTAGGTTGGTGACCTTCTACATCAGGGGTTCCCAGTAGGTTGGTTACCTTCTACATCAGGGGTTCCCAGTAGGTTGGTTACCTTCTACATCAGGGGTTCCCAGTAGGTCGGTTACCTTCTACATCAGGGGTTCCCAGTAGGTTGGTTACCTTCTACATATTGAACTTTGGACTTTTCAATCTGATATGGTCATTTTCCATTATTAAGTAGGTTTAAAACTGAAGTAATGTGTAACGGAATACATTATCATAGTAAATTGTTTTTGAGAACGGCACGAGTTCTAAAAATAGTATCCCTCTGATTTTGCGTTAGTTATAAACCAACTTTAATCCCCCTTATCATAATTGCAACAATTGTTATGTTAAGACCATCACCCATGCGGTACAATGTTTCTCATTAGGTCATTTACTCCGCCCAATGTCCAAGCTATGCATGGAAATGTAAGCCGCAAATAAAGAGAGCTGAACACGATTTTCCGTGTAGTAGGTTTTATAGATATACTATGCATAAAAATATTAGGCACACTTTTTTACCTCACCGCCCGGAACTATATTATTATTATTTGAACACTGCACAGTTTTTACACCAATATTTTGATATCTTGTAAACAAGAACATTAGAACACAACTCAACGCGCATGTGATAATTCTAGGAATACTTTTGAACACCAATATCGAAAAACTCGATCTGTTGTCTCTTCTTTAAATAGTACTCTTATGTTCACCATTCAACTACCGAACAACACATTTAAACAGGTCTCGTGAATTCGAAAGATTTCGAACCCTTCAATTCACGAGAAATCTCGAAAACCTCATCAAGGATCAGCACATATTTATATAGTAAAGTGACTTATTTATAGAGTAAAGTGACTTATTTATAAAGTGATTTATTTATAGAGTAAAGTGACTTATTTATAGAGTAAAGTGACTTATTTATAGAGTAAAGTGACTATTTATAGAGTAAAGTGACTTATTCATAGAGTTAAGTGACATATGTATAGAGTAAATGACCTATTTATAGACTAAAATGACTTATTCATAGAGTAAAGTGACTTATTTATAGAGTAAAGTGATTTATTTATAGAGTAAAGTGACTTATTTATAGAGTAAAGTGATTTATTTATAGAGTAAAGTGACTTATTTATAGAGTAAAGTGATTTATTTATAGAGTAAAGTGTATGTCACGATCCTAATCATCGTGGATGAGACAGAGGAACAACGGCCGAGATGTTCAAATATGTTGGTGTAGTTCCTACTGGCATGAGCTGACCCTCAGTCCACGTTGGCTGACATTCAGTGGTCCGTGGACCGTCAAGCTCATGCATCGATATTTCTTGATGTACTGTGAATGTTTACGCAATGACTTGCTAATGAACTCTCTCCTGCTGGGTTGAATATTTTTTTTAGGTTCTAGTATATTTTCATGTGTGTGTTTTTTGTTCTTTCTGGAAAGTGATTTTAAAAAAACCAGTCTATTGTGTGCGTCCATGGCTTATAGTCTGAGTCGCCATGTCAAAAGTGATCTATTGGCGCATTGATTCCTTCGTCCTCTGGTCTTTTGTTCATACTCTTTGATTGCTTTCTGCGTTTGACCGTAAGTGTTAGATTTCTGGGATGTTGTGAGAGAGCTGACCTTGTCATTACACACATTTGGTGTTGCAGGGCAGCAGGTCAAGATTTGAGAACCACCGAAACCCCTACCACCACTAAAATACTTTTACATATTGTTTTATACAAATAAGGAGCAACCTAAAAATAATCTAATTTGGATTTAACAGTGAATCATCGTTCGACGATATATAATATGTAAATATTAAGTTCATTTGTACGCAAGTTCATAATTGTTCATGTCCGGGATTCAACCATCTGTCACCATCACTGTACAAAAAACAACTATTACGTTAGTTAAATTCACTTCGACTTTGCTCTTGGTTCCTATGACAAGGGCGTCACGAATTCAGAAGACAAAACTGACTTTTCAAATGCCCTTTTGTTGATTCAATATTTTAACTCATATTTTATCTTAATGAAGTTTACACATTTTTGTGCAGCCCACCAATCCTTACATTTTAAATGTTTGCGGACTCCGCCCCTGTCCTTGATACAGCCATATTTTGTTTTTCTAAAGCATACATTTTTATGATAAACTCTTTATTATTGGCTTTAAGTCTCCAAGATGACAGACATGATCAATGTAATTTATTGTATTGCTTAAATCATGGGTATTAAAACAAAGCACTAAAACAACAGAGTTTATTAAACAACAGGCTGAAGCTATTTCCAAGGTTTAAGCTATCGAGATAAGTCTTTTGACTCAAGATTTAACGATTAAAATAAACAAGGCTCATAACACACACACACAAACGCACACACACACTTACAAACACGCAAAATAGTAAGCCTTTCTATTGGTTTCAATTAATCTCGTATTTATTTCGAATAAGACATCAGGACACAAGACAGATTACATATGGAGGGAAATATTCCTTGACATTGACAACACTTTGTTGTTGACGTTAATCTTCCTAAACGTTATTACCGTGCAATGGTCTAATTGCCGGATTTGGGCAACATCTGCTGTTTTCCTATCCATGTTGATCAACGCTTACTTTCACGGACGTTATCAATATTGATAGATTGATAGATTGATACGAACAGACGGATATAGATACAGACAGACGAACATTGATTCAGACAGATAGTAGATCATATATACAGACAGACAGACGGATGAATAGATGGACAAAGATACAGACAGACAGGCGGACATAGATACAGACAAACAGACGGATATAGATAAAGACAGACAGACGAACAGACGGATATAGATTCAGACAGAAAGATGGACATAAATTCAGATAGACAGATGGACATATATACAGACAGACAGGCAGACGGATGAACAGACGGACAAAGATACAGACAAAAAGACAGATGAACAGACGAACAAAGATAGAGATAGAGAGATGGACATAGATACAGACAGACAGACATAGATACAGACAGACAGACGGACGGATGAACAGACGGACAAAGATACAGACAGAAAGACAGATGAACAGACGAACAAAAATAGAGACAGAAAGACGGACATAGATACAGACAGACGGATGGACATACAGACATATATTTATTTGTACATACATAAATTCACATTAACATACACCTTCATACACATTCATAAATGAGTTATTTATTTCTCACAAAATTAGTTTTATTTCTTGCCATAAAAATTAAAATGGGATCTGGTATCTGAGCCTTAGGCCTACTTAATATCTACCAATATCTATTCGCTAGTAAACAGGACGTCGAACTATTGGCATTGCAAACTAGCTTTACAACCTCTGCTTACTTTAAAAACAACAATTTATATTAAGTTAACTTTACGTAAGCTGTGGTATTTGATGGTGGAGGGAAAATTTTTGTAAAAAAAATTTAAAGTCTCGCCAAAAGAAAGGAAGTTTGCAAGTTATTCCCTTGCTTCGAGCAGACTATGAAATCAAAAAACCTTCATACGTGTCTTTGTCTTTCTTTCAACTCCCGTAGCGATTACTCACCGAGCGCCGTCCCGAAGCGGTTGCTGATCATCATCTTATTAATCGTGACAGCCGTGGTCTGCGCCATCATCCTGGTCAAGAACAACTCGTCCGCCAGCGCCGCGTTCAACCAGCTGATGTCCTTGGACGAGCAGTCGGAGGAGAGGCTGGACAAGAAGCTGGAGGAGGTCCTCAAAAACTCCAACGAGAAGTTCGATTCACTTCTAGGGGAGGTCAAGGCGTGCAATGAGAAAATCTCCGGGAAGGCGGGGGAGACGGTGGCCAAATTGGAGGAGCTTAAGTCTTCCACATCCCAGAGCTTGGAGAAGTTTGGATTAACATGCAAACCGAAGAATGACTTTGGCAGTGGTCAGTTGGATGTTGTAGACGACAGTGGAGCGATGGGTGAGAATTGGTGTTTTTTTGTTGTTGCTTTTTTATATTATTTAAAAAAACAAAACACAAATGATGTGAATGATCTCATAGTACAAAAAACTATTGACACATTAGTCGTTTAACACACTGTGTTTTAAAACTTTGATTTAAAAAAACATATAAGACAATGGTATGAATTTTTATTCTTGAAAACGAATGGGATCAATACGTATACATTAAAAAAATATATTGATTTCATGTAGACTTTACGAGTTATGGCACTTTTGTTATTCTTGGTTGATGCATTGTTAACTTCATGGAGTTCCATTGAAACATAATTATGGCTTTTTATGCACTACTATGATGTCTACTAACATATACTTCTATATTTTAAGCTATTCACCTTTCTTTGATAAACCATATCTTAATTAGAAGCTTTTGCAGATGTTTCTATGCACCCTTCCTTACACACAAAAGAAATTAAAAATAATATTTTTCCAGCTACGCTTCAAGATTTCCACAAAAAATTTGGTGGCAACATGAGTTTCAAGGCCAACCCAGCAGACTCAGCAACCATAACCGAATGGTGGGAGGCGGCAGCCATGTTGGGGTGGTGAGTTGATGGTGTGTTGTCGTTGCACCTGGAGAGAACTGATACAATGGGTCATTAACTAATGATAGCTACACCAGTGATGTGTTTGGTTAGTTTTAATTCAAAGTTGAACTTGCATTGTAATCTCATTCACGAGGTCATTAATTAATGTTAGCTACATCACTGGGGCGTCTGGTTAAATAGTTTTAATTCAAATTTCGAAGGTTTTATTTATTTTCTGTACGTTTCATTAAGTCGTATTCAGGTTGATTTTGGCAGAGGATTGTCCCCTCTTGACCACCCGAGTTATTTTTATTTAATCGTATAACATAATAATTGTTTCCCTGTTAAACGTGTTTCGTAAGACGAATGTTTCAGATTTGCCGTTTATATATATAAAAAAAATTGAATCTCCGAGCTAAATATTTTATTTTTTAATCTTCAAAATTATTTTTCTATGCTCAACCCTTATCCCAGCCTCACTAAAATGAAAGGGGGGGGGGAACGCAAACAAGCCAAAAATTATGATTTAATTTACTTAATTCAAGTTTTTTAGAAATACCTATTTGGGGCCGTCCATAAAGTACGTCACGCTCCGAGGGGGGGGGGAGGGGGTCTATGAAAGTGTGACACTTTGTGACAGTGGGGGAGGGGGGGTCAGGCCATGTGTGATGTCAAACATTTATTATTTTTGTTATTTTTTTATAATTGATATATATTTTTTTAGTAGAATTTAAATAGCTTTAAAAATAATTTTCAAAAATTTTGTGAAACATTAGAATTAGTTTTATGTCAAAATAGCATTGAAATGCGTATCTCCTGAATGTGTTGTTCATAAATCTGAATTGGATACAGCAGGACTGATATCGAAGGATCGGAAATCGTTTGACAATCATGTTCGTACCAGCCAATATTTCACTCAAATTGTTATTAAATATCAGGACATGAAATGTTGCGACAAAGCACGAAGCTCATATTTTAACTTTTTACCTTAATTAAAGATTCTTCCCTCCTCCAATCCCAATCAACCAAACAAATGATGGACTCAAAGCTTAAGAAATAGCAGATGCAGATTCTCATAAATTTCCTTCATTGTTTGTAGCACAAACTCTCAAATTTGATGAAATTATGCCAAGATCAACAGGAGCTTTCAAAGTACAACTATATGATTACCAGCTTATTTGAGAAAACTTTGCAAAGTATGTAACTCATATTTTGCCTCACAAAAAATGTGGAAGAAACATACAGGACAACACAGAGCTCGGGCTCAGAAGGATGTGCCCACCCAAACTGTTCAAGAATCAACTCAGATAAAACGCATCCGTCCTTTGAGAATCACTTCTAGAAGTCAAAGAGAACCCATGGCAGTAATTGCCAGAGGAGAAAATGCACATACAGAGGCTTTTGAGTGGCTAGATGAGGACGTGTTGATTTGTCTGCAATTATCCTTCCAGGAAACGATGATTGTGAAAGATTGATGTCAGTCGTAACTATGGATGGACACAGATGATGTCCAGTGAATATTTTTGAATGAAATATAATTCATAGGACCATAATAAATATAGCACAATAGTTGGTCACATAATTTGTCAATCTAATCTTCTTTTTTTTAAGTCAAATTTTTTTGTTTCCTTTTTATTATGTAATTTTAAAAATCCGGCTACAGCTTCGGCTCCGGCAGGATTGCACTTCATAAATCCGGCTGGCCGGTAGATCCCTAATTTATATATATATTCATAATTGCCCAGGAAAATCCGGAATCCAGCCATTTTAACAAATCTGATTCCGGCTCCAGCCGGATTTCACTTCATAAATCCGGCCCACTTCAGCTCCAGCCGGATTTCAAAGTTTTGAATCCGGTACATCCGTACTTTAAAGTGGAAATTTTATATTTTAATACAATTTAATAGAGAAGTGTATTTTAAGTATTAAATTAAATATTTTAATTAGGTGTTAATTTTAAAAAAATTTGAAAGTGTGACGTACTTTAGGGGGAGTGGTCCCGACATTTGTGACAGTTTGTGACAGGGGAAGTGGGGGGGGGTCAAAAATTGTCAAAAATAGCGTGGCGTACTTTATGGACGGCCCCTTTGTTGTTTTGCTGTACTTTCTGCTGATACAGATTCACCAGAGTCCAGTTTACTAGACATGCAATTTGTATAGTGTTGGTTTACTGTCACCAACATTCTTTACTAGGCATGTAATTTGAATAGTGTTGTATATTTACACCGATACCCTTTATTAAACCAAAAATTCAAATAGTATCGGTACAGTTTCACCATTCCATTTTATTATGTCACCGACTCGTTTCATGTCATTACAGGTACATGAATCCCACTCTACGACACAACTGCAAAAATCTGGCTAATTTCGGTAACTGGCCAGTTTGTCAAGACGAGCCGTATGTCATCAAACCGCCTTGTTTGGTTTATTCCTTTGGGTAAGTCACGGCTTTAAAAACTCTAGAACAGGGGCCGGGAAACCATGGCTCGCGAGCCATATATGGCTCTTTTGATGGCTGCATATGGCTCGTAGAAAAATGGTCATTATAAAGAAAAAATGTTTCTTCAGTCTACTTTGATCTACATCAATTTTAGAAAAAAGTCTTTAAAAAAAATAAAAAAATAATTGAATATAAAAAAAGAAGAAAAAAAAACACCTCGTCATAAGTCAATAATCTTACTAATTATTTTCTATTTTTAAATCCCTTATATTAACTTCACGGCCGTCTCTGTCTCTCTCTCTGTCTCTCTCTCTGTCTCTCTCTCATCATCTCATGGGCTCGGCGGGCGGAAAAACAAAAGTCGAAAATGACCCACTTCCAATGATCCGATCGAACTGAAATTTGGCACACGGACCCGTCTTACCTAACAATGCATCGTATCAAAATTTCAGATCGATCGAACGTACCGTAATTAAATTAATGCATTTTTAGTTTATCCTTATATGAGGTATGTAATTTTAATTCACGATTTGTTATTGTTTTTTTGCCACGTGAAAGTTTGAGCATTGAGGCGACCCAACGAAACGACGGTGCGCTTTTGTTTACATTTTACGTGTCACTCTGAGCTCGGTCAAGCGAATCGGTGACCAGACTTTTCCCCTCTCCCCCCCACCCACCCCTCCCCCCCCCCACTAGGGTTATGATGCAAAGTTGAGTTAAGACAGATTCAGTCTGTAAATGTTTGAATATAATCAATACTTTTAGTTATGTCTCATCTATAAGGGATTTATAGTCAAAAACTTTGTTTTTACGGGGTTGTTTAATTAAATCCCTTATATTAACTTCACCGCCGTCTCTCTCTGTCTCTCTCTCATCATCTCATGGGCTCGGCGGGCGGAAAAACAGAAGTCAAAAATGACCCACTTCCAATGATCCGATCGAACTGAAATTTGGCACACGGACCCGTCTTACCTAACAATGCATCGTATCAAAATTTCAGATCGATCGAACGTACCGTAATTAAATTAATGCATTTTTAGTTTATCCTTATATGAGGTATGTAATTTAAAATCACGATTTGTTATTGTTTTTTTGCCACGTGAAAGTTTGAGCATTGAGGCGACCCAACGAAACGACGGTGCGCTTTTGTTTACATTTTACGTGTCGCTCTGAGCTCGGTCAAGCGAATCGGTGACCAGACTTTTACCCTCTCCCCCTCCCACCCACCCCTCCCCCCTAGGGTTATGATGCAAAGTTGAGTTAAGACAGATTCAGTCTGTAAATGTTTGAAAATAATCAATACTGTTAGTTATGTCTCATATATAAGGGATTTATAGTCAAAAACTTTGTTTTTACGGGTTTGTTTTATTAAATCCCTTATATTAACTTCGCGGCCGTCTCTCTCTATCATCATCTCTCTCATGGGCTCGGCGGGCGGAAAAACAAAAGTCGAAAATGACCCACTTCCCGTTATCCGATCGAACTGAAATTTGGCACACGGACCCGTCTAACCTAACAATGCATCGTATCAAAATTTCAGATCGATCGAACGTACCGTAATAAAATTAATGCATTTTTAGTTTATCCTTATATGAGGTATGTAATTTAAATTCACTGTTTGTTATTGTTTTTTTCCAACGTGAAATTTTGAGCTGACGCATTGAGGCGACCCAACGAAGCGACGGGCGCTTTTGTTTACATTTTACGTGTCACTCTGAGCTCGGTCAAGCGAATCGGTGACCAGACTTTTCCCCTCTCCCCCCACCCACCCCTCCCCCCACCCACCCCTCCCCCCCTAGGGTTATGATGCAAAGTTGAGTTAAGACAGATTCAGTCTATAAATGTTTGAAAATAATCAATACTGTTAGTTATGTCTCATATATAAGGGATTTATAGTCAAAAACTTTGTTTTTACGGGTTTGTTTTATTAAATCTTTTATATTAACTCGTGGTGTCTGGTTGAACCCTTGATTGCTTGCTTGTCGCCAAAACCTTTGATCTATTTCAACCCATTTCCTCGTAAGCTAGTGAGCTGAAATTTTGCAGTCAGTTTTGTACCAATGATAAAAACAAGGTGTCAAAATTTCAGATCGATCGCATGTACCGTAATTGAATTATTGATTTTTTAGATTATTTTATTCATTCTTATGTATCATGTTATTTTTTGAGATAGAGTGTAAGGGTGCGCATTATATTGAACAACCTTTCTGTCGCGCAATAAGGTGCGTATTTTATTGACAACACTTTTCATAAACATATTCCTGATAGGTGCGCATTATATTGAACCTGTTTTACTACACAACTACAATTTTGTATTTTTTGGATGGTCATGCGCTGCGTATTATAATGAACATTCTTTTAGTTACGTCTCGTACATAAAAGAATTAGTCAAAAACTTGGTTTTTTACGGGTTTTTAAAATAAAAAAAAACCTTTATATTAACTCGTGGTTTCTGGTTGCACCCTTGCACCCTTGCTTGTCGCCAACGCTTTGGATCAATTTTTATCCCACTTCCTCGTAAGCTAGCGAGCTGAATTTTTGCATGCAGGTTCGTACCAAGTATATAAACAATGTATCAAAATTTCAGATCGATCACATGTACCGTAACTATATTATTGATTGTTTAGCTTATTTTATTTATTTCTATGTATCATGTTATATTTTGAGATAGAGTGTCGCGGTGCGTATTATATTGAGCAACCTTTCTGTCGCGCAATAAGGTGCGTATTTTATTGACAACTCTTTTTATAAACAGATTCCTGATTGGTGCGCATTATATTAAACATGTTTTACGACACAACTACAATTTTGTATTTTTTGGATGGTCTTGCGCTGCGTATTATAATGAACATTCTTTTAGTTACTTCTTGTACATAAAGGATTTATAGTCAAAACTTTGTTTTTTACGTTTTTAAAAAATTAAATCCTTTATATTAACTCGTGGTGTCTTGTTGTTTATTTGAACCCTTGATTGCTTGTTTGTCGCCGAAACTTTGGAACGATTTTTAATCCACTTCCTTGTAAGCTAGCGAGCTGAAATTTTGGAAGCAGTTTCGTACCGATGATAAAAACAATGTATCAAAATTTCAGATCGATCACATGTACCGTAATTGAATTATTGATTTTTTAGATTATTTTTATTTATTCCTATGTATCATGTTATTTTTTGAGATAGAGTGTAAGGGTGCGCTTTATATTGAACAACCTTTCTGTCGCGCAATAAGGTGCGTATTTTATTGACAACACTTTTTATAAACATATTCCTGATCGGTGCGCTTTCTATTAAAACATGTTTTACGACACAACTACAAATTTGTATTTTTGGATGGTCTTGCGCTGCGTATTATAATGAATATTCTTTTAGTGATGTCTCATACATAAAGAATTTATAGTCAAAAACTTGGTTTTTATGTGTGTTTTTTTATTATGGCTTACGTGATGTAAAATATTCTTGAAAGCTTCGAAGCGGGAAAATTATTTGGAGGTCGCATGTTGATTGACCATTCAAATCTATCCGAATGGTGATGAGGAGAGCCATATGTGATAGAATACATGAAATAATCAAGGTCAGGGGTTAGTAACCTTAGGAGTTAGATTGCTATTTAAGGGAGATATATTTTGGAATTCGTGATCAAAGTGGTATCAGTGATTTCAATGAAAAAGTTGCAAAAATACATTGTTCAATTGGGGTTGGTGTATATTTCTTTCTAAAATAGCAGACGATGTGTGCATGTGTCAAAGGGTCCACACAAATAATTGTAGTCGGATCAGAAAGTAAACTTTCGTTTTAATCGCGTTTTACGCTAACTAATTTTAGAAACTTTTTTGACAAGATGGCTACAAGAAAGAAAGACGATGAGTATCGTACTTTTCAGCAGGAATGGACGGAGGAATTTGCTTTCATGGAGAGAACGGGTTCTGCGGTGTGTTTAATATGCAGTGATAAAATTACGCCTATGAAATTGTCAAATGTAAAGCGACAATTCGAGACACGCCATTCTACATTTGCATTGAAATATCCTGAGGGAGACAGCAGAAAGAAAGCATGTCAAGAATTGCTATCAAGAGTGCAAGCTGGTCAGCAGCAAATCCGTGTTTGGACCCAAAAAGGTGATTGGAATTTAGCTAGCATTGCTGGTGCTTTAGCTATTCTAAGAAACAGAAAGCCATACACAGATGGGGAGTATGCCAACTCATTTATGCTTGATGTTGCCAATGAACTTTTTGATGAATGTTCCAATAAGGACAAAATAATTAAATGGATAAAAGAAATGCCTCTGTCGGCAAGAACTGTTCACGATCGTTGCATCATGATGTCAAATCAAATTGAGGATATACAAGTGATGGACATAAATGCGACACCGTTTTTCTCTCTCGCTTTGGATGAGTCAACAGACATAACTAATTTATCCCAGTTCAGCGTGGTTGCAAGGTATGTTGTCGGTGAAACATTACATGAGGAAAGTCTTGCTGTTTTGTCTATGAAGGGCACAACAAGAGGGCAGGATTAATTCGAGCCCTTCACTGAGTTCGCTAAAGAAAAATATCTACCGATGGATTAACTTGTTTCGGTGTGCACTGATGGTGCTTCGTGCATGGTCGGGAAAAACAGAGGATTAGTCGCTCTTCTTTGTGAGCATGAAAACAGACGCATCCTGAGCTTTCATTGCATCCTACATCAGGAGGAGCTTTGTGCTCAGATGTGTGGCGAGCAGCTTGGTGAGGTGATGTCGCTGGTGGTTCCGGTAGTCAACTATATTGTTGCCCGAGCATTAAATGATCGCCAGTTTAAAACACTGCTTGATGAGGTTGGGAATAATTATCCTGGTCTGCTTCTGCACAGTAACGTGCGTTGGTTGTCAAGGGGGAAAGTGCTCAGCCGATTTGCGGCTTGTCTGAGCGAAATTAGGACTTTTCTTGAAATGAAGAATGTCGAGCATTTCGAGTTAGCTGACACTGAATGACTACTGAAGTTTTATTATCTCGTAGACATGACTGAACATCTAAATCAGCTCAATGTGAAAATGCAAGGCGTTGGAAATACAATCTTGTCCCTGCAACAAGCAGTGTTTGCATTTGAAAACAAGCTAGAACTCTTCATCGCTGACATTGAAACAGGTCGTTTATTACACTTTGAAAAACTGGGAGAGTTCAAAGATATGTGGACATCAAGTGACCCTGCTCAACATCTTAATATTCAGCAGCTAGCAGGCTTCACGTCCAATCTCCTGTAGTCGTTTAAAGCGCGCTTTGGAGAATTTGTGAGCACACCCGTCTTTTTAAGTTCATCACCCATCCACACGATTGTGCAGTGGACAGCACTGACCTGAGTTGCATTCCCTGGAGTCTCCGTCAGAGATTCTGAGCTCCATTCTGCTGACCTGAAGGCCTCAGACATGTGGATGAATAAGTTCAAGTCACTGAATGAAGATTTGGAAAGACTTGCAAGACATCAAGCAGAGTTGGCGAGCAAACACAAATGGTGAGAAATGAAAAAACTTCAACACGCAGACCAGCTGATTGTCAAAACTTGGAACGCGCTGCCCGTCACATACAACACACTTCAGCGTGTGAGTATTGCTGTACTGACAATGTTTGGCTCTACGTATGCATGCGAGCAGTCTTTCTCACATCTAAAGAACATCAAGACCAACCACCGATCACGTTTAACGGATGAAAGTCTCAACACCTGCATGAAGCTTAACCTCACCACCCATCAACCAGACTACAAAGCCATAAGTAAATCCATGCAGCACCATAAGTCGCATTAATGGTAAGTAATACTCATTATTGATTATTTAGCAACAGCATGACAGTGTTATTAAAAAGATTGCAGAGCATAATTATTGTGCTTTTAGTGTCAAAATTACACAAAATGCACATATTAAATTAAATTTTTAGTTGTAAGAAATATGTATGGCTCTCACAGAATTATGTTTCGAAATATGTGGTGTTTATGGCTCTCTCAGACAAAAAGTTTCCCGACCCCTGCTCTAGCACCAATGTAAAGGTTATTGTTAGAGTTTTATTGTTACGTTAAATTTAAAAACAAGGGAGCCCCAGTTGTAAGCGTGGTGGTGGCTCTAAGGGTATTAACGTCAACAACACTCTTCGGTTTGATTTCGGCCGAATTTTTTTTAAAAACGTGTGTGTGTGTGTTTGCTGGTGTATGCGTATGCGTACGCATATGTGTGCATGTAGGATATTGTTCATGGGTCATTATTATTATGAGGTTAAATTTATGTCGGTTAAAGTCGCATTCATGCACATTTTATCGAGAAAATAAATATGGGTCCTCCATGATATTGATTTCTATTCAACCGATCATTTGATGCTAAACGCGACCGTACGTTTTTAATTCAAAATTATTAAGCCATACGAAGTGATTGAAAATTTACTTTTCTGGTGAAGTTTGTTTACGGACAGAAATTTTGAGGACAAGTTTTTTTTTATGAAATGAAACCCTTCTGATGTTAAGACGTTTATTATTTGTTTTTTTTTATCTAGACAAAAGGTCTTTTACGATTCTGATACCTTGTGACTTATTGAACGTCTAATGATATCATGGATTAGTTATTTCATGTACCTTATTTTTAAAAATTGAATTGTGGGGTATGTAACGATGTTCCTTTG
>CALYLW010002542.1:0-42443 GCA_944989445.1 Ampullaceana balthica
CAATTTATACAGATAATTTATACACAGCCTCTAAAACAGTGGTTCCTAACCTTTTGGGGTCCATGCACCCCTTCAGATGCCCAAAAGAGTTCATGCACCCCCTCATGAAACTTGCAGAAAATGCATAATAAACTATGTTTATTTTAGGAACACAACAGTTTTGACAATAGGCAACAGGGAATTTAGTGAGAGATCTGCTGCTTCTTATGATCAATCAGTGATTTAAATCTGGGGAATGTTTTGGACAAAGCAACTCTCATGTCATCCTCTGCATTTAACGTATTCCTTCCCTTGGTTTTAATTGTCAAAGGTGTGGAGAATCCTGCTTCACAGAGATAGGTTGTGGCAATGGAAGGAGAGTCAGTACTGCCCTCTTGGCTAGTTGTGGGTAGGAATCTAGCTGGGCGCACCAAATTTCAATCAAGGTATTGCAACTGAAGTCACTCCTCAGTAAATCTCTGGTTCTCAAATCAATCAGGTCATCTTTAGCAAAGTCACTGTCATCAATGTTTTCCAAGTCACAGAGAAAAGGCTTGCGAATCCAAAGGTCTTTCATATAAATTTCTTGACAGAAATACCCATCAAAGGACTTTTGCAATGTTGAAAGGTGCTCTGAAATTTCCCCTTTGATGTTGTCAGGCAGTGATCCCTCAGTGCTTCTTTCTCCAGCAGATATTACAACTTCATCAAAGAGTGGAGAGTTTGTCAAGTTGGACTTTTCTAGTTGTCGTTGAAATAGTGGCAGTTTGTTAAGGAAGGCTTGCAACTCTCAGTACCATCCATTACAGTCAAGCAGGTCCATGAAGAGATGTGTTCAACTCATTCAAGCTGGAGAAGATGTCAGGCAGCTATGCCAAGTAATGAATGAAATTTTCAGAAAGATGTACCTTTCAAAAAGGTTGTATATGGGCACCCTTAGACGCGGCATGCCTTGGTTATGGTTTACATTTTCAAATTATTAGTTTTTCTTTATTTTTTTCCTCCTTTTTGTCTTCCCCTTTTTCTTTTTGTTCTCTGAATGGTTCATGCACCCCCTGAACCCTGCTCATGCACCCCTTGGGGGTGCATGCACCACTGGTTAGGAACCCCTGCTCTAAAACATGACTACGTTAGTGATACGTGTAGGTATTTTTTTTTAAAGGCTGACACCACAGCATGTTTGTTTTTGAAAGCTAATGGGTTATCATGTGATTCTAATCATATTTTTTTAAAATTGTATTCAAAAATCCAGTTTGAACTAGACAAAATGCAAAGAACATGTTAACAAAAGAAAATAACCAAATAAATTACATCTTTCTTATAAAGAAAGCAATAATGGGAAATTCGTCACTTTCTAAGAAATATTTTACTAATATGTATTAAGGCCAATGTAAGCAAAGCTGCATGTGCACACTTGCAAAACTAGACTACCAGGTTAGTGCTGAGCTATTTTTAGTACAGCATGGCTTTCGTTTCTTCTTTTATTTGTAACAGGACACACTGTTCAATACCAGAGAAAAAAAATTTCAAAGCTTTTCCTCATAACCTGTAGTACCATTGAAAGTACAGTGGAACCTGGTTAAGTCGACGGCCTCGGGGTATGAAAAATGGCGCCGAGATAACCGATCATCGAGTAAAACGAAAACCAATAAGGCGGCAAAATATTAACATGCGCTTGAAATTTCTTTATATGCATGATGTGTGTTAATTAGTGATGGGACGATTAATCGGAATCGTATCAGAATATCGGGACCCTATTTCCCCACTCTTTCCTGAGGTTTTTATGACCGTTTTTAACGTTTATCCATAAGGTTTTCGGTAAACTTCCTCCTTGCTGTAAATGTATTTATAAACCTGTAGTTTAGTACTATTATTTTTACCAAAAAAGTACAGCGAAATCACACTTTCCAAAAAAAAACCCCAAAAAACACGTAAAAACTACCCCGAAACTTCGCGAATCGAGCGAAAACACGAGCGAAGCCAAACCGCCATTGCCGGAAGTCGAATACATCTATCCCGCACTGAATAATTTTTACTTCTTTGATTTCGTTTCTAAAAAGAGTACTATCGAGGCACGCTTTACCGCGCTTTGGTAATAGAGGCTAGGCGCGCATTACAGCGCTTTGTCAAATTAAACGTTAAAGAAGTTTAATTATAACCCTTTATAACGTTAGCGCAGTTTTTTTCCCTAGTACATATCTATAACGAATTCATCTACTCCTGCCCGCCACACCGCGAGCGCGCGCAGGGTTCGCTGGTGACTAGGGCTGTCAATTTTGTTGAAAAAAGCTGCCCGGGTACCCGTGAAAATGTCGAACGGGTACCCGGGTTACCCGTTCTAAACTTAAACGTCGCATAATTTTCCCCGTCATGATCGCTATACAATGCAACATAGCCACCATCCATGCACCTCATTTCATAAATCTGAAGTGATCGTGCTTTGGTCAGTGGTACTGCTTTTGTTGACACCAAAATATTTCTGATATTGGGTGGATCGGCGATTTGTTTATCAATAACAATTTTATTAATAACGTTCACATGGCGTTTAATAGCGTTGGGTTGCCACCCTTCCCAGACACAATTTAATTACAATGGTTGCATTTTGCCGTGTCGCTGTCAACTTGATTGGCCTGATTCCACACGACTTCTAACCATCTAGTTAACTTTGGGTGTATTATTAATATCAATTTTTGGGCTAGGCAAACACGTGTCAATCAACACAAGCGAATGCAAGGGTGTGGGTTATAGCAGTGCTTCTCAAAGTGGGGGTCCGCGGAAGTTATCAAGAAGTGAGAGAAAAATATAATTATAATCCTCCAATTGCTATCAATAATACTAACCCTATAGAATTTGTCATTTTTGACAATAAGCAAATAAATGCAAGAAATAAAAGGAAATATAATTCATTTCGCTACCATGTGATCTAGCCTCTTAAGGTCTTGGCAAATACCTGGGTAGGGAAAATAGTGCACCGGTTCCAGATGCAATGGAAAGAATTCCTGCCGGTCCCCAATACAAAAAATTTTGAGAAGCACTGGGTTATAGGAGGGAAGAGAGGAGAGGGGGGGGAGAGTAGAAAAAACGGCATTAGATAGATAGTATCAATCGGTGACCCACTGTCGGCCATTTCAAAGCAAAGTTAGTTTCAAAGCAAGGGTGTTTGAATGAACAAAAAACAAACACGGCATCTTTCATCTCTGTGCAGTCCATCCTCACAGCCGACGTCTGCCCATCCTACACTGTTAGTAACTGTTAGTAGCTACTCATTTTATTAAATTTAAATACTGACGACCTTGTACGCATTATTAGCATCAGTTTTTCTAGGTCACCACGTGTTAATGAACACAAGAAGTAAGGCGGATGTAAGGTGTGTGGGTTATAGGAGTGAAGGGAGGAGAGGGGGTAAATAAACAATATTAGCTAGTATCAATCGGCGTATTTCAAAGCAAAGTTAGTCAAAGCAAGAGTGTTTGTTTTTATTAACAAACACAGCGTCTTTCATCTCTAAGCAGTCCATCATTTATTTATTTTTTGGCAGAGGACTTTTGTTTTCTTTATACGATTCTTTTAAAGAACCATTTTTTTAGTGTGTTGTGCGATTTCTGTTTAGGTTGAGAGAAAAAAAGATATATCAAAACACATTGTATTTGTTGGGACCGTATTTTATTTCCCGTTGACAGATATTTCTCCTTAGAAGTACTTTACAGCATATATTTGAAACAAAAATTTTCATTTGATAAATTGTTTCGCAAGCCACAATGTAAACACAAAAAACCGAATGGGAGCCGAAGTTTGGCCTACGGTTAATATAGACATAGAAGCCACATTTTCACGGGTACCCGGGCGGAATTTTACTACCCGGGTAATCACACGGCAACGGGTACCCGGGTCCCGGGTACCCGTTGACAGGCCTACTGGTGACATAGTAATTTTTCTTTCTTGCGGTGATTCCCAGATTTAGCGATACTGTGCCTTGGAAGGCACTTGAGTGACTTTCCTTACAAGCTACACAAATAAATAACCCACCCCGTGTAACCTACACATCACCTCATTGTCCCCGAACCATTCTCTTCCAAACCATCTTCTTTGGGTCGGTCCTCTCAGCTTACAATGGACTCAGAATTCCTTCTGTAACTTGATGCTAATCGGACTAACCAACAACAATGGTGTGGGAGATTGAGAGTGGGTAAACTGTCTGTAGTCTGTTATATATTTTAAAAATCTGGGGAGCCTTGTTTACAGTAAGCACCCTATTATTTTGGTATCGTCCCATCACTAGCGTTAATAAATGAGAATGTACATGCACGTGTTTTTGGATGGGTTTTTTTACACAAAGGCATTGCAGTTATTTGTTTGTCTATCATGACCTATATATGACTCATGACAAAGCGACTCTTCTCTATAAAAGTGTACAAAAATAAATTAGGAACTCCTTTGAACCTTTAACTTTGACACATTTTAATTAATTCTAACCAATAGTTAAATGGCTTTTGCACACAGCCACTTCTTATGAATGAAACAATGAGAACAAAGCAGTAGTAATATATGAGTGAGGTCGATTATGGACTACAGCATGCCCGTCCAAGCCTTTGCCAGCAAAACGGCATTGGAAAAACTGGGTCGAATCCAGAACCAGGCCTTAAGATTTATCTGTGGCGCATACAGAACGACACCCACAGCTGCTGTGGAAGTCATTGCAAACGTAGAACCGCTCGATATTCGTAGGGACAAGGCAATCATAACGACTGCAGAGAGGTATCGCAGGTTAGACTTTAGGGAGCCCTGCTACCAGATGCAGCACAATTGGGGCGGACGTGGGTGTTTGAAACGCTCCTCATTTATGCATCAAGTAACGGAACTTGATAGGAACGTCAAACCCCCACAAAATAGAAGACAAATTATAAGTGCCCCACTCAAACCGCCCTATGCGGAATGCTCACGTCCCGAAATACGTTTGTCTCTGACTGACACGGCGGTGACGAAACGCAGCCCTGAACATGTACAGAAAGCGGCTGCCCTTGAGACGATAGAAGGGTTCGCGGGAACCCAAGTGAAAGTGTTCACGGATGGGTCTGCCAGTTCGAGTGAAGGAATTGCAGGATACGGTGCGCTCATCTTATACCCAATAGGAGGGCCACCAAAAGAAGAACTTCTAGGTCCCTGTGGGACTATGGCATCGAACTACGATGCGGAGCTTGAGGCTATACACAGGGCCCTGGAAAGTGTGCACCGGACACTGCAGGGGTCGGAAATTTTTGGTTTCGACACGGTACTGTTTTGTGACTCGAGATCAGCCCTCGAAGTCCTGGCTAGTGAGAAATGTAGTACCCACTTGGTTGACGTCATCTTGGAAGACGTGGGTAGACTAGTGTTTTCTTTTTGTCACAAAGGGTGGCTGTTAGTATAAATTGAGGAAACATTTTTAAAGAGACAATCCTTTAATAGAACTCACTTTTGTACAGTAGCATAATGATCTTCTGGAAGGACTTGAGGAAATTCATGTTCTCATAACAGAATTCCTGAACCTTGAGCATCAATGCCAGCTCAGACTTGCCAGAGCGAGCAGTCACTTTCAGAAGTGGGAAATATTGACGCAGATGCTTGAGAGCCTGTTCAGCTACCAAGTCTTCTTTTTTGTTCCATTCCACAGCAGCCATCACAGAGTTCCATATCTAAACAGACAGAAAGAAATTATACCTAATTATTTACCAACGGCTAGAGAAGGTAGGTACTGCTAGTAAGAAAACAATAGATCGGACAATGTCTTTCCAAAAAGTAAACCAGAGTGCTCAACTAACTGAAAAGACTTGCTAAATTTGTACTTACTGACATGGTAACCTCAGTCTCAGACATCCCCTGCTTTTCAAGCAAATCTGTTACATACTCAATCATCTATCAAATAAATGTATGCAATTAGGATATAGAAGCAAATATAAAACAAAACAAACTCTACAGCATAATCAGTTTTGAAGGAAAAAAAATGCTTCAATCCTTGAAACAGTTCAACTGTAATAACATGAAAATTTGGTAATGAAATATAGTAGAGATTCAATGTACAATATTTCTCTGGGGCCGAGAAATTATTCTTTATCAGTTCAAATGTAATTACACAAAAACAACTATTTATAGGAGCACTTGTCAGTACTATCATTCATTCACAGACTTTTATCTTTATTAATAAATAAACTGAAGAAAAAAACACTACTTACATCTGGTACAGAACTTTCTTCTTTAATCATATCTGCCAGGTTCTTCTGGGCCTCTTTCTTTGCTTTCGAAGCCATCTGAGCCGTCTGCATGTCTGCAATAGCTCCAAGGCCGCGTTCCCGAAAGAAGGAAGCGAAGTTCTCCTGGTTCCGCTTGTTAAGGGGAAACATTTCCTAAGGAGACAATCCAAATGATTATATTATTTTTGCATACACTAGTTTAAAGAATTAATTACACCGAGAGCTCTATAATAAGCTACAAATTATTACTTCAAAAACATATTTACCATTAGCCTAGTGTCAACCTGCTGTTTTTTTAGAGCTGCACAGATGGCATTGATGTCTTTCTCCTTAAGCCATGTAGAAAACATTGTGGCAGCAAATTCCAGAGAGATTCCTAAGAAAAGCAAAAAATTCATTTATATCATAAATAGACAATACTTTTCTTCATTAAAGTAGTCCAGTTTGAAACTAATTGCAAAATGAATTATAAACTCTGAAAAAACTAACCTTCCTTAACAAGATGGTCCTCAAACAAACTGAGCAGGATGCGAGGCGTGCAAAGACCATTGGCTAAAATTATACCTGTTATTTTAGCCAGCTTCTCCCTTTCATCAACTGAAAAGCCTTTCTGAAACATCAGGATCTGAGGAACAAAGAAATATATAAAGATTGATACAGTTTAAAGCTCATAAGTAAATAAGTGACAAATTATTTTTAAGACCAAGAGATACGGCAATGAACTTTGCACAAATATGCATTACCTTTTTCAGGTCATCCTCAAATGCTTTTTCCAGATACTTGTACCTTCGGATGAGTTTGTAAAACACCTGAAAACAGTTTTCAGTAAAATAACTTATGCATTGCATGTAGACTTTTAAAAAAAATATATTATAGAGCACATGAGCCTTGGAAGAAATTTAACAGTTTCTATTCATTACAGCGCTTGTAAAAAAAAATATCTGCTAATCGGCTCTTAAACATATAACAAGCTATAATTAAAAATTGAGAGATTCATTGAACTAGGCTCACCGAATAGAAATTACGTAGTTGGCCCAGTTCTCCATCCCACCTGAACACACAAATATCTGACCTGACGGGCTTGCCAGAGTCAACACTTTCTACTATAAAACCTCCAGGGGCTGCAAAAAGAATTCAGGAATATTATAAAAAATCCACAAAACTGATATTACACCATATCATAGAATATAAACTGAAAAGTTAATGGCCTTAAGAATAAATACAGTTTCAATTTAATAAAATTTGTAAAAAATGTATTTTTATATTTAAACTGTCAACAGCATCAGTAATCGTGACAAAAAAATCTGACTTCTCTTTGGAATAATTTTGTTAATTACAAAATTCAATTCGACACTTCAAGACAAAAAAAAACATCTTAAGTAATTTCACAATATGCAAATTACTCAGCAGCAGCACTTAAGAATTACTGCGCAACAAATTTCAATAAATTATCTGTGTTTGGGGCCTGTAAAATTTTGCACAAAACATGAATGCTAAGCAACTTTGCAGAAGAGTTTGTTATTTTGCACTTGGACCAACAAACCTTACAGGGAACATTGCTCAGCAGTGTCAAAAAAGAGTTTGTGTGCTCAAAACATATTGACAAATTGCTGTGAAGTGGTTTATGTAAGATATGTACATGAAAGAAAAAAACAAACCAAGAATCCCTCCAGCAAATAAAATGTCGAAGAGGACCTCTGCATATCTCCTGTAGTTGAGCTTGGATCCTTCCCTGTCCAGATAACGAGATACCTGGTCTAAATCTCCCCCACATTCACTTAGCCCTGCAATGATGGAATCTCGAAAAGCGGTTGGGTCGTACTTTTCTTTTTCATCTGAACGAAAACAAATGTATGATTAAACTTAAGTTGCACTTTTTTAATCAGTCTGATTTAAAATGTTAATCTATAATCCAAGATCAATTAGAAACAACTCAATTTCAGAGATAAAAGGTAAAAATGTGGTACATTTAAATTTGTCTTTATTCTAAAAAGCTTACCCCTTTTTCGGGTCTTCAGACGGGTGCCTGATAGTGTTGGTTTTTCTGCCTTTTGACTCATATACCTGAAAAATATAAATAAATTGGTAAGGCATACCATGCTACAGGAAGCCAATGAAGAAATGGAGTCATGTGGTCATGCTTTATAGGTAGCCAGCCCAGTAGCTGCATTGTGGACTTTCGCTATGAACTGTTTCATAAAATGGGGACTAAGGTGTCACTAGCCCAGTCTGTTTCATTTCTTATTTAATTAATTAATCCATAAGTAAGCCAACCTTTTCTAAAACATCCCCTGGACTTTGCCTTTGAATATTTTTATTGACATTCAGGAGTAAGAATTTTAAGACCATTTATGTTTAGAGACTGGTTCACTGTTTAAAACTGTTAACTTTATATTTAATGTTTATTTGATACTAAAAATGAACTTTGGGTAATATGCTATTACAGGTGAATTGATGTTTCGGCTAACATATCCAGATTAAATAGGACTGGTTAACCGTAAACTGTTAATTTTGATTTCATCCACAGTATCCAACTTCAGTAATTGATCATCGTTAAATTCTGTTTAATATGGAGATGTCATGTCAATACATGCAGTTCATTTGACAATTATACAACTCTAGTAAATAAATGGCTTTTTCTCAAATTATGAAGCAGTACTGCCAATGTGGTCAAGTGGGTTAATTCCAGCTTTTTTCAATGATTCCATTATACCCCATAAATGTTTTTTTTTCTGTGTCAAATTTAATATTCTATTGTCTACTGATTAGCAGACTAGAAAGATCTGTAACCAATATACATAGGTTTATGACATAAAATGGAATAACTTATATAAGACTTGGATAAATGACTATAAAACTGGGACCATGTGCAAAATAAAATCATTAAAAGAGTAGAAAATTTATTAAAGCAAACCTGGAAGTCAAATGGGCCAACTAAGACTAAAGTAAGAATCTACAAAGCAAACATTCCTAAATTTCCTAACATTCGGAAACCTGGGAAAATGCTAAGATAACACAAAAAGCGCCAACCTATACAATTTACAAATATTGGCTTAGCAAAGATGTTGAACTTAAACCAATGCTGATGGAAAATATTTAGTTAACAGACTATACCTCTAGAAGGTGATAAGACTTAAGTCATTAGTAAGCAAATTAAACATACCTAGTCATAACTAAAAACTATCTAACAAATAAACTATATAGCCTGAATCTAAATTTTAGTCTAACTTTAGGCACTTTGGTAAAAAAAATCAACTTTAAAAAAATTCATTACTAATGGCATAGTTAAATAGAGCTGATTTTTAAGTAAATTTTAACACCAAAATTATATTTTTACAATTTGTAGTTTTAAAAGTTATGAATTTTTATAAGTGTGGTTCAATTTGTCCCTATCCTCAATGCATTTTACCCTATTTTGTGACCTCAATTCGGCTGTTCGCGTCACGCACTTTATCTCACGTTTTAATAATGATTTTATTTTCAGGATCAATGCTATAAATAAAATTAGTATTTCTTTAATTTGTTTGCAAAATATTCTTTATTAATAAATCATTTTAGTTTGTATTACATGTAACAGTAAAATTCAACTTTAAACGAAGTTTATGTTGAGTTTACAAGTTCCAGTTCACACAACTATCATAACCCACATCTATCATAACCTACATGTGACAAAATGAACTGTTCTCTATAAAATGTACAAATAATATTAGGAACTAAGGTTGTTAAGACCGCTCGTTTTTGAGGACCGGTTAGCCGTTCAAAAAAAGACCGGTTAACCGCAAGTCCCTATGTTTTGACAAGCAACGAGAGAATGTTTTTGCCTCTCGTCGTCTGATGGTGGCATCAAAGCCGCTTCCCCCGCTTGCGTTCAGCTCTCTTTCGCGATGCCCTCAATTCAGCGAATTAAAAAAAAATTGCAAAGAATTAAGCAAAAAGTGATGGTTAATAGTCAATTTTTAAAAAAAAATTAAGACTCGTGATTAACCTTTCTAATTAAGAGGACCAGTCAAACCGTTCATTAAAGTTAGCGAGGTATTTTTCCTAAGTTTAAAAACCCACGCCTCGCCTCGTCCGTTGAGACGCCGTGTGACTCTCGTGTCTTGTGTATGATACTGGTCAACTCGCAAATTAAAAAAAATAATTAAAAAATTATAAAGCTTACGGAGTAAACAGTGATGATAAAATGGAATTTAATTAAATACCATATTTTTTAATCGTCAACTCGCCAGAATTATTTAATTTTGCGGCGCACACGACGCCCCCCTCCTCATTTTTCCTGTTCCAATAGGGTTTGAGCTACACTCGCGGAACTCCCCTTCCAAGGCTTAACAATTACATTTTTAAAAAGAAACTCAGTTTTGATATTAATGTGGTAAGCTTACATCAAATTAGTTTGACTTGCAGGAAAACTGTCACTAAATGACCGAACTCGAATTTGAGGACCAATTAATCGTCTGTATATTTACTACGTCTATCAAATGACTCTCGTAGGTACTTCACTAAGCGGCTCGCGCTGATCAATTTTTGGATGCGGGAAACAGACTATGAACCGGTGACCAGAGAATGCGGTTAGGTCACTGGGTCATATGGTTTTATAGTTTTCTTTGTCTTTATAAGAAACCGACTAAAATTAATATAAATAGAAACATTCCCTGCCTTGACTGTTGTTCACATCAAACGCACACTGTGTGATAGCTCTCGTACAGTGCCTCGACAACTAAGCAAATTTTTTTTTAAAAATTCTTTAGCCGTAGGCGAATTAAACTAATAGTGATGACGTGTATATTATTTATATACTGGAATATAGAGAAAGCGATTTGATGTCACCGTCGCTCACGTTAGTCTCGTATGCTGCCCTGCATCTTAACAGTAAAGTTGCGGTTAACCGATCCTGATTAAACGGGACCGGTCCTGATCTGAGGACTGGTTAACCGTTAAGAACCTTATCAGGAACTCCTTTAGAACCTTCAACTTTGGCTCATGACTAATTAATTTAACACTGACCAATGGTTAAATAGTGATGTAATACAGCTACAACTAATGAATGAAACTATTGAAGACATAGTACTAGTAGGAGTCACAATGAGGTTGAATGAATTAATGAATAGTAATGGTTGCCAAGGACAACAAGCCTGCACATGATACAATATGGTATTTTATAATATCAACTCTGCAGGGTTAGCCGTCTAAATTAAGTATATTATTGAATTAATTCCATATTAGATCATATTTAAAGTTCAATCATCAAATACTTTAAATTTTAAAGGCAAAATAATTGAAAATTTTGTATGCGTCGGGAACTTCCGCCATTAAAAAAGGGGCGGTGTCACTTATGTAAAGAAGGGTCATGTCTCCAGAATGAAATTAAGTAACAAAAATTAGCACAGAGATAGTTCAATAGATGGTGCTGGTGCGATTTAATATGGTAGATGGTGAATTTAGATTTCAACAAAAAAATTTGAGTCAAAGATGACATATATTGACCTTTTTATTCCAAAATACCGGTCTATTGAAAATACAAAAGAAACCATTAAAATGTAGGCCAAAGCTTTAGACCGGAAAAGGAATTCAAATACGTTTCAAACGTGCCTATTTATTTATAGATTATAGTTTTACACTCCTCGAAAAATTAAAAACTCGGATCTTCCTGCGCCGAATCCAATTTCTGATTTTAAAAGAACGTAGTAATCTCCCTTGACTTATCGAAGTACCTACTAACTTGTGTGCGGCTGAATCGTATTTACGTGGCCGAGATGGTGTGTAGTCATTTCCAGACGAGTGACGTCACTTCGATGCTACCTTTGCTATACACAAGTTACAATTTTGTTTTTCATGGATTACCTCCCCTTGCCCTTTTGTATTTTACTCGATTGGCTCCCCTTGTAAAGTATCTTGTCCGTTGGTCTTCATATGCGTCACTTATTAATTACGAAGAAAAATTTAATGATTGGACTAGTTCAAGACCGGCATTAAACAAGTAGGCGCAGGGGCTAAAATGAAGCAATCCGGCGGATAATCTAGTTTTTATATCAACTCGCTAAATGCGGCACTATATGCTGTGACGCGTATGTAGATGCACAACAGCCCGCGAAAATTCCTGGTGGGCAAATTATAAATTCTGGGTGCAGTAGCATCGCGGTTGAAAGTTTTCTGAATTTTTGTGTAAAATTGTTCAAAAAGGAAAGTGAATTTTTCAAACTGGAAGTTTCAGGGTTAGGTTTAGCTATATAATTTTAGGGTTAGGTTTAGCTATATAATTTTAGGGTTAAGGTTAGGTTTAGCTTTACAGTTTTTAAAAAGTGAACCCTTCCTGGTCTTCCCATATTCGTGATTCAGACGTATGAACAGTGAGTATCATTTTTATCTTACTATTTTTCGCTGTTTTTCAAACTCGGCAGGTTGCTAAAATAGCCTAAAATTTTTTTAGTAACATTTTGCAAAATTGTAATGTTTCTAAAAAAAAACTAAAAATTTGAGAATCCCTGTTCCCCTCGGTCCCCTAAATTCCAATGCTCTGCACTACTTTCCGGGGGGTCACGTGCCTTAGCAACAACGGTGGCCGCCCGGTAATGACTAGCCGCCATCTTGGCCACGTAAATGCGAATTTACCCTAACTTTTATTAATTTATTATCTATCAGCCAAAAATGTATTTTTAAGCAGATGGTATTTATAAGAATAGAGGTAGAGAATAGGTCCATGTGGCGGGCTATAGTGAAAGAAGGATCACTAAGAGAAGAGGAGCAAACTAGGGCAGAAGCAGTCGGGAAAAGAGCGAGGAGAAAGGCCAGGCAACACTGCCCCACTGCTTTCGTGTGTGTCATGCAGAAGAGACTGCCACTCAAGGATTGGTCTCATCAGCCACACCAAGAGCTGCAAATAATAAAGATAAATCTATCGTCTTTCATAGACGGACAGATGCCATACATTTATAAGAAATAGATTAATTCAAATCTCATTAATGTTGAACTTTTTTTAATATATATCAACAAAATGTGATATATATTATTTCCATTTGGCATTATCATTAGTCATTAGGCTGATTACTATTTACCCAATTTTGAAGAATGCTTACCAGGCAGTTCAGGCCCCAGGTTAAGGTTACCACTGAGTCCACTGCCACTACTACTAGTGTAATCACTGAAAAACTATTGACTCCTTTAAAAATAATGTATTAGGCTATCCCAGTTGGACCAAATATGAAACTAAATGAGCATAATGAAAGCACTGAAGCATTTTTTTGGTGTTGATTACACAATCAGCTTTTACAGCGGTGTAGTGTTACATGAAAATGACGCCATTTGCAAATTCTGTCCCATTTCCATGCCCAACACATCGGAAGCACATGATCATTAAGGGCTTTCTTATACTTATAATTCTAATGATGCCCAATAGTTTCAATTGATATTTATAAAATATAATTATGAATAATACATATGAGCTTTAAAAACATTAATAAATTAGGTCATGCGGGCGTCTTGAAGTCTAGGGATGCAGAACGCTGAAGCAGCGACAAAGCGGATGGATCAGGCCTAGCCTAACAACAAAAGAAGGAAGAGGCGCATCTGTGTTGTTCCTTTTAAAAAAAATCGTCGTTTATTATATCTAATAACTATGCAATAGTATGTTCCGTTAATAACAAACATAATGTTAGCGATAAAAAATGTTACTTCTACCTGTTGTTAATTTACTGGGCTATATTTTTCGGCTAACACGCTCCTAACAGTCGAAGAAGTATGGAAGGTTGATATCTTTATCTCGTTAAATTCTCGCAAGCAATGACGGCAACGATTTTGACGGTAACATGTAATGTTACACAAATTAACGACATTAACCGAAATTCGTCGAAATGTAATCCGCGGAGTGCCCAATTTTATTTATTGATAATTTATATCAAATATTGATTTGAACTATTTTAAAAATTATTAAAACATTTATTAATTTTTTAAAACTTTTGCATAACTTGTTTATATACACACAAAAAAACCTCTTAAAACTGATCTCGAATTACATAGTACATTTACATAGTCATAGTAAACTGGACTGGGCTGACTGGGGAAGAAAAATAAATAGAGGTAAAAAAAAGATTTTTAAAAACGATATTTTTATAAGTGTGCTAAAAAGAAGAAAATAATTTAAAACTTATAAGTTCAAGTACTTTGATTTAATATGACTAAAAACGTGGTGGGGGGGGGTGTTTAATATAAAAGTTAAAAAGATATCTATACGTGAGAGAATGCGTGAACTGCATATGTCTATGTAAAACCTCATAAGCGCCCGCCCCACCCACGTTTTTAGTCATATTAATTAAATCGAAGTTTTAAGTCCTCATGGATGTCAACAAAAGCAGACGGGTACAGATGCTTGCCTTATATAGAGATAAACTTTAAAATGCATTAATTTAATTACGGTACGGTAATTCGATCGATCTGAAATTTTATTACAATGCATTGTCAGCCAAGATCTATCGGAGGAAAAATTTAGAGATCTCTAGGACCATTGCCATTAGAAGTGGTTTAATTTTACGTTGGCAAATTTGAAAAATTGCGGACAGACAGTTCAGACAGGACGAAAGCAAGTTAATAAAAACGTGGTGAAAAGAATAATTTCACTTTTACTAACATAGTAACGTAGAATTTAAAATAAATAAAATGACTTGACATCATTTGCTTATTTTATTTAGCCTTTTCGATACATTTTATTTTGCGAGGTAGTCATATATGTATGACCACTTGTTATAATAAAAGTTAAAACGGTAATTATAATAGTTAGCCAACCAAATATTACCAAGTACCATGGAATTACACTTTAGTTAATTGATTTGTTCCCTTTCCCATTAGCAGAGACATAACAATGACTTGGCATCGGGGCAGTTGTCGAGGGCTAATCCTTCAAAAATCAATTTAGTCTGTACAATTTAGTATTTTTCCTATTTCTCAAGGGTGTCAAAAATGAATTAACCAAGGGCGCGGAAAACCCAGTTCGCTTCTGGTCATTAGAGTATGAATTTTTTTTTAATGTGTGTGTGGGGGGGGGGTGTTTTTATAAATGAAATTTATTGTGGGCCCTTGATGAAAAGAAGATTAAAAAAGATTACACTTCATTTTAGTGTCTAAGTACTCTAAGGTTACTATTAATACTATTATGTTCATTAAAATATCAATATTATCACATGCATTTTTTATTCCAACCATTCTAGTTACAAACAAAGAATTTGTCCAAGGATTTCTTTTCCTTCTTGGAAAGCTATCAGGAATTTTTCCTTGTATAAGACTTGATAAAATTGTGCAAGAGTGAATCAGCTGTAACATTTTACAAAGTCATTTCTACTTATTGATCACTATATTAGCTCTAATTTTGTTCTTTAAAAATTTTTAATGAACAATACATGTTAATATTATGTCTACTCGATAGCGGTCCTGATTTTTAAAAAAGAATGTTTCGCTGACTGGATGAAAATCATATACATGTACTAATAATTTTATAATTTATATACAGCAGTACCCCAGCAAGCAAATGGCTCACTGCCCTTTGCATAAAAATAATAACACACATAATTATCAATTCATTCAATGAAAGACATTCATATCCTAAATACAACATATAATGACATTACAGTGGATATAAGCTACGTTTACCATTTAAAGACATTTTGTATTGTAGTTTAGTAAAGTTTTTAGTGCAGTCTTGAAGGCCTTAGTTGATGGTATATAACTCTTGCATAATCTGGAGCATAGGTGCCTCCCATAAATGACGTCACGCACCTGGGGGAGGGGGTCACACATTTGTGACGTCGGGAGGGTGTGTTAAAGAACTGTGACGTCACATCAAAATGCGCAACTTTAAATGAAAGTTCCACTTAAATAATTGATTTCTTACATCTAATTTATTGACTTTCTACATTGCTTCACTCCTGTTATGATATTGGGTGTAGCATTACACTAAACTAAATACATACTTGACTATCGGTAAAATGCCTTCCTCAAAAACAAGATGAAGTAAGTAAAAAAATATAATAAATCTTAGGCCTTAGCTGCAATGTGTAGTGACGTCAAAGTAGACGTCTCCCATTTTTTGTATGCTTGTGATTTGTGTAGATATGGCTAACATAGTGGTGTTTGTACAGGTCATATAATCGTTTATATCTAGATTTTGTGGGTGATATCTATAGTCTATGGACCATGGAAGAAAATTTAGTGGTACAGATGAATAGAGAGTGCGCACATCTTCAGTTGAAAAAAAGTAGGCGCATGAGCTCTGTTAGAGTTCTTAAAATAATTCAGGACACAATAAATACAACCCATAATTCATCTTTTTTCAACTTTTCTAAACTTTAGTTTTTGTTAAATTATAATCAATACAACCCATAATTCATCTTTTTTCAACTTTTCTAAATTTTAGTTTTTGTTAAATTATATAAATATAATTTGTCACTGCAAAACAGCAATAATGTTTTTAGCTTCTGTTAAATTCCTAAATCCATTGTTATTCTTCACAATATTCATACTAATAATATCATTAAATTTATTATAAATGGTGTCTTTGTCGTATATTTCATTTAATATTATTTTATTTCAGCTCCTATGCATCCTTGACAAGGATAATGTCGCAGGGAGAAGACACAAAAAAATGTTTTAATTTTGATGTTTCAATAATGTAGGAAGGGTGTGACATTGACGGCAGCCGCATAAATAACAAGACAGTAACTTGAACAAAAATATACTTGTATTTTCTTAATATAACATTATAAAATCAGCTGCAAACACATTAAGTGTCAATAAGACATTCCATCGTCCCTCTGAACTAGAATTAGGGTGTGACCTTAGCAGACACTGATGTGCTTCTATCAATGAGCCCTAAGATTTCCTTGTTACTTTGACATGAAAGAAAGCCGCTGTATGCGAGTCAAGTTCTATCATTTTATCATCAGCTCAAAATGCAGTAAGTAGAATCTATGGTTTTAAACTTGAAACAATTACAGGCACTAGAACTACCACACACATGATCAGTTTCTGTATTAATGGCAGTTAGGTGAAATCTATACACAACTCAATAAATCTAGAGCTTCACAAACATAAATGTGATGGATTGGCTCACCGTTCTCAGAGGACATGTTTGGTGTGTGGTTGGACTGAGTGACGCACCAAATAATTTATATTACAAGGAAATTCAAGAGAGCAGAAAGCACCCAGACAGTCTTGCACATCTCTCTCACCATATTATCTTCATAAACCTGAGACTTCAACAGCTAATTAAAAAAGATTCCACTATTTTATTTGAAAAAAAAATGTCTTGCACCAATTGAATTTCTTCTTCACCCGTTGAAAGTCTGGCAAGCTGAAAGTCACTATGCAGCAACAAGTTCTGGTCCTTTGCCTTTCTTGTCTTCTCTATCCAAGTTATTATCATCTTCATTGTTTTTCTTCTTTTTCTCACTAGCAATCTCCACAGGAGGTAATGGTTCAAATTTGGGCACCTTGTACGTCCTGATAAGATTATCGCGAGGTCCAACAGAATCTGGAACAATTTTGCCATGTATGCGCCACCGCCCATATGTATCAGATATCCACTTCTCCATAACAACATATTCTATGACAGATTTAGGGGTGATAGGGTCTCCATACATTAATCGTCCAAACCGATCGTATATAGCCAAGATCTGAAGAGGGAAAACATTCACTTTAAAATTTTATATTATTTTATCAATTGATTCTAATAACAGTTACTATTTAATTATCTTGCACGCTTTCAACTTCAGGGCAAAAATAAAGATAAATTTCAACCAAGAAAGAAATTTACTAGAAAAATTGACACACAAGACTTCTACTGCATTTCTGAATTATAAAAGTCAACCGTATATATTACGATATAGGATAAAACTTTGCTCCTGAAATGATAAAAATGCCTTAATTGGTGATCTTTAGAGTTCTATCTACTGGGCGCACATATGATGAATTCTGAAAGTCTGGGGAACAAAACAATTTGCATGTCTCTCTGTCCTCAATTACAAGATATTTTGTTGTAAGGTTGTTAACGCTTAACAGGATAACCGGTCCTCAGATCAGGACCGGTCCCGTTTAATCAGGACCAGTTAACCGCAACTTCAATAAGCCCGTTTTAGCTCATTACCCTGAGTTCGTTTTTGTTGTATTACGGTTAAGATGCAGGGCAGCATATGTGACTAACACGAGCGACAGTGACTTCAAATCGCTTTCTCAATATACCGGTGTATAAATAATAAACACGTCATTACTATTAGTTCACTTCGCCTACGGCTAAGGAATGATTTTTTTAAATTTTAATTTGCTTAGTTGTCGAGACACTGTACGAGAGCAAACACACAGTGCGCGTTTGATGTGAACAATGGTCCAGGTCACAGACTGTTACTATTTATTTATATTACGAGAGTCATTTGATAGACGTAGCAAAGATACCGGGTGATTAATCGGTCCTCAAATTCGAGTTCGGTCTTTTAGTGACAAGTCTTTTCCTGCAAGTTAAAGGCATTTGATGTAAGATTACCCCATTAATATCAAAACTGATATTTTCTTTTTAAAAATTTAATTGTTATGCGTTGGAAGGGAGGGAGGCGGGGACTTAGTGTGCGCCGCAAAATTCAATAATTCTGGCGAGTTGACGATTGAAAAATGATATGGTATTTAAATTAAATTCTATTTTATCATCACTGTTTACTCCGTAAGCTTTATAATTTTATTATTATTATTTTTTTAATTCGCAAGTTGACCGGCATCACAATAACACTCAAAAGAGGCGAGGCGTGGGTTTTTTAAACTAAGGAAAAATACCTCGCTAACTTTAATGAACGGTTTAACCGGTCCTCTTATTTAGAACGGTTAATGAGTCCTCAAAAAAAAAGAATTAAAAATGGACTATAAACCATCACTGTTTACTTAATTCTTTGGAAGACTTTTTTTAAAATATATTTATATTTTTTTTAAATTTGCTGAATTGAGGGCATCGCGAAAAAGAGCTAAACGCAAGTGGGGGAAGAGGGCTTTGATGCCACCATCAGACGATGCAAGGCGAAAACATTCTCTTGTTGGTTCTCAAAACATAAGGCAAATAGGGACTGGTGATTAACCAGTCTTTTTTGAACGGTTAACCAGTCCTCAAAAAGGAGCGGACTTAGCAACCTTATTTTGTTATTTGTCTCTCTCTGCCCTCAATCACAAGATATTTTTTCCCCTTGACCAATATGGCTCACCTGTTTTGTATGCATACGGATGGTAATTTGTGCGAAGAGATTTTCCGCAGTAATCATTTCTTCTGTACGCACGTGAACCACTTTAGTTGGCTCAACTGTTTCAACAATCGACCAATGCATTGATTTCTTCTCTAGCCCATGGACCATTTCCTGGAAAAGACATTCCAAAGTTATGGCTATTTGTTTTCAAGCCAAGACATAACTCAAATCGGACAGAAACATTAGTTATAATTATAATTATGAAATAGAGTGAATCATTTTTTAAGCACTCTGTAGATAGGGATTGAATTCAAGACACAATATTATTTACTATACTATTAACTCATGTGCTTACCATTTTATTAAATAAGCTTTACAATTTACACAGTGCTGCTAATAAATGAATACTACTTTCTATGTCATCGTCTTTATTTAAACTTGAAAATGGTTATATTTACTTTAAGACATAGATATCTAAAACTAAAAAAAACCTCTGATTTGTGGTTCATTTATAGTTATTCTGTAAACTAATTACTCTACTGGTACATTTCAGAAAACAGGTGTTCACGAAGATCCGCAGATAACTTATGATATGCCACTGGACTTAACGTATGCAAAAAAAAGAGTTGACCTTTCTTATGAGTTTATATTAGAGGTATTTATTAAGACAGTGTTCATTTATTTAAAAATATTACCGGGAAGGCTTTCTCTGTTACCAACTCATGAAGTCTTTCTTGATTTTTATAGATACTGAAAATAAACACAAATTTACATTTTGTTTTTACATCGTGTGATAAGATTGTTTCTGATGAACATCACTGTATTTATGTTAGGTTTGATAGAGTAAATGACATGAAAGATAAAACTATGAGCACACCCCATACAACCAATAAAATGATAGACCAGGAACATAATTGGTCTGGGTAGACCAGTCCTAATAAATTGAGATAAAAATCAAGCCTCAAACAATCAAATACCTCAATGGCTATTAAAAAAATGTATTTGCTCTAAAAGATTATTTTTTGGTACTCATTCATTTCTGAAGATATACAACACACACAAATCCAGTTATCTTGTAAAAATCTGCAAATAGTTTAGTTTTAAGGGTGACCAACTAATAAGCCTGTTACTTACTCCTGAAGCAGCTCCTGGGCTTCAAATACAATTTTCTGAGCCTCTTGGGCAAAGTCAGACTCGACATAGTCCTCATACTTTTTTAATTTACGTATGTGTTTAATTGATTTTGGCCCTTTCAGCATTCGAGAAATACTATCAGAAAGATTCTGAGGAATAAAAAAATCCATAAAATTTTTTTTTGTGGATAACTTTAAATACTAAGAGTGGAATAAAATTGACCTTTTAAAAACAAGATATGTGTGACAAAAGAAATAATTAGTATTAAAAAAACAATAGCATTTGAACTAAATCTGTACTAGCTTCAACACCCTATTATAGTTATTTGATCTAGCAGAGAATGTTCAAATACGAAATCAAAGAATTTATAATGTCAATAATTATCTCAGCTAACCAATATCAATTTACAAAGTTAATTAAAAGACTTAATGCCTTAAGAAATGTTGACTCACTCCAGCTAACAAAGATGAGCTTTTACCATCACCCTCAGGAGGTTTGAAAGGGTCTATGATTCCACCTGGAACAGACAATTTACACATTTGTTTATGTTTAAGTTATTAGCAGACTATTATGCCAGAGCTCACTGTATCCCATTCCCTTTACTTAATGCCATATAGAACTACACAGATTAAAACTGATCTTGATCTCAACACATTGATGACAATAGAAGATGTGTAGTCAGGTTAAATTAAAGCATCCAGACTGAGAATATATGAGAAGAAAGACAAGTCTGTTGAAAGGGTGGCTGAGAGTAGAAAAGATAAGCGTAGGACACAATAATCTTCTGTATAGAAGGAGTGTCTGCAACAGATAAGAAGATAGAAAATGACTGACCAAACTAAATTTTGGCAAAGACTCTTTATAAAGGATCTGTTGTAAGAATACAGTGATTTTACCAGACAGGTCTACTTAAAATACTCAATGAGACCAAATTGTGTTCAGCAAAAATTTAATATAACATTTTCATTACTGGTAAATTGATGGCATCTAATTTACGTACGTGTGCAAGAAATATTTAAAGGAAGTTCTTGAAATGTTCGTGGAGGTAATCTCCCTTCCTTTTTCATATCCATTCGAAGCTCATCTGATGTTTTATCCTCTTGTCTTTTTTTCTCACTTTTAAGTTCAATAAACTTTGGAAGATCAAGCTAAAGAAAATTTAGATTTGTTAGTAATGACTTTTAAAAATTTGTATACATTTAAGAATGAACCATTTAAAATAAGAGACACTTGACTCACTTTGAGAACTTTTTTCTTTCTGAGAAGCCTCCATTTAAGAAGCCAGTGCTTTGAGGTTGGAAATCCTCTGCTTGGCTGCTGTCCCTGGTGACCTAATCAATTGTTTGTGAGGCCAACACATGTCGTGTGGTACCCTGAATAAAAGAATATCTTAAAGTTAGTGATTGCCTGACAAATTGTGGCCTAAGACCTAAGTATAAATCATTTCATGCTATTTTCACTTCTCCCATTTTTTAAATCTCAAATCAGAAGGATGGGGGCCACGGGTATACATAATATGTCCCCGAGTGCCAAATACAGGGACACCAAATTGGGGTCCACAACATCACATTTTAATGATAATGAGTGAATGAAGTTAATTAATTGTTCACAAGATCACTGCAGCGTATATGTTATCTGATACATCTGCTATCCACAGTCATGATGCTGCTATCCACAGTCATGATGCTGCCATCCAGCCGAGATATAAATCCTGCATATAGCAGGTTCCATGTGCATGTGTGAATGGTAAAAGAATTTTTTTTGAGTGAAATTAGGAAAAAACAAGTATCTTGCTTGACTCACATCCTGATCTAGGGCATCTAGTTTGTCATATGTTCTAAGTCATATGATTTGTGGATGTGAATCATCAAAATAAAAAAGATAACTATTAAATAATTATTTTTAGACTATACTATAATTATAATACTATAATTATAATATTAATAATAAAATAGAGGTACACGTAAAAGACTCAGCAAACAACTGAAGAGTCATAGTTCAGTGAATGAAAATGCATAATTCGGGAAGTCGAACTCCTTATTTACCAAATTATGATGTATGAGTATGGACTATGAGTACTATGCTGCACTATGCACTGAATTTTTTTTTAAAGTCTAACTTGCCCAGGCCCAGTATTTTTTCTTCTAATCTTCGGCATAAAGTCAATAAAGACTAGTTTCTAGTTTATACTAGTATAGTGTGCAATTAGCGGGACTTAGTGTACCTAAAGGGAATCTGATAAATACATAATGTTTACATTACATAATTATAAAATGAGAGCAATAATATTTCACCCATAAAACAACTTGTGACCTCAGAGCTTTGTTAATGAGCGCTGCCATTTTCTAACATTTGGGTAAGGCTCCTAACCAAGATACGAAATAAAACCGAGATGCGAAAGAAATTCATGATGAATTTATTAACTATCAACAGTAAAGCTAAAAAATAAATATAGGTAAAAAATGATTTTTAAAACCCACGTTTTTATAAGTGGACTAAAAAGAAGAAAATAATTTAAAACTTATAAGTTCAAGTACTTTGATTTAATATGACTAAAAACGTGGGGCGATGCGCTTATGACTTATGAGGTTTTACATATGCAGTTCACTCATTCTCTCACTTATAGATCTCTCTTTTGCCTTCTAAGGTATGAATCTTTAATTTTGATACCAAACACCTATCTTTGTGTTGTATTTCTAAATTAGAATGGGATTTTGAAGCCCCCACCCCACGTTTTTGTCATAATAAATGAAGGTACTTGAACTTAAAAGTTTTAAAATATGTTCTTCTTTTTAGTCCACTTATAAAAACGTGGTTTTTAAAACCCCTTTTTAAACCTCTACTTACTTTATTCTTTTTAGTCCACTTTTTAAAAAAACACTACTCTAATTCATATTAAGACTGATTTCTTATTACACGCTTTTATGTAAGTCACACTGTTTGTATGTTGTATCCATCCATCCATCCTTCCTTCAAATCTTGAAACGTAAAATTAAACCACTTCTGATGATCCTGGAGATCTCAAAATTTTACCACAGATAGATCTTGGGTGAAAATGCATTGTATCAAAATTTCAGATCGATCGAATGTACCAATATTAAATTAATCAATTTTTAGTTTATCTATATTTATCACTATTTAGAATGTATAGTCGTCTGCTAGAGTTGACCTCCACGGCTCACTGGTTTCACTCCAGCCCTCGTTTAGCAAATTCCCGTGTTTACATCAAGGACAGGGGAGATCAGCGCGTTTCAGTCTGTAAATGTTTGTAAATAAAAGCGTGTCCTTTTTAAAAAAATATTTTTTTACATTTTACTTATTCAATTTTCTTCACTGACTGAACTTCCATTTCAAAAATCTTTTTTTACCTCTATTTATTTTACCAAGCACCTCATAAGCTCCAACCCAACGTTTTAATACCACGGGGATGAGGTCACGGGGTGAACTCCGTTTTTCACGTGA
Source organism: Ampullaceana balthica (assembly GCA_944989445.1). NCBI lineage: Eukaryota > Metazoa > Mollusca > Gastropoda > Lymnaeidae > Ampullaceana > Ampullaceana balthica. The sequence goes on from CALYLW010002542.1 coordinate 24,005, forward strand.
ATGTGAAAAGTAGCAGACGGATACAGATGCTTATAAAGAGATACACTAAAAAATTCAGTAATTTAATTACGTTACATTTGATCGATCTGAAATTTTGATAAAATGCATTGTCATCCAAGATCTATCTGTGGTAAAAATTTTGAGATCTCTAGGACAATCAAAAGTGGTTTCAGTTTACGTTGGAAAATTTGGGGAAATTGGAGGGATGGACTAAGCAGGGAATTCAATTGTTGTAGAGGTGGCTGAAACGAAATATTTGCATCGGAAATACCATCTGCGGTCAGTGGCGTGAAGGTCACTGGGTATTTGGAGGCATTGAAAGGGAGTCAGGCAAATGCTTCCTTGTGGAAGTGCCCGATCGTACATATGGTGCTCTAACAAATGCAATTGTTGCTCACATTTAGCCAGGAAACCATATTGTTTTTGATGGTTGGGCATCGTATGCCACAATTTCAAACATAAGAAATGGGATCTACACCCATTCGGTTGTGGTGCATCAACATAACTTTGTACACCCTGAAGACTCTGAAGTGCACACACACAATGTAGAAAACACGTGGATGAGGGCGAAAAGGAAACTAAAGAGGCAGTGTGGCACAAGTCGAGACTTGTTCCCATCATATCTACATGAATTTATGTATAGAAATGAAGCGCGTGAAGGCAATTTTTTTCTACATGTCTGTGTAAACTAGCAGAAAATAATTCTATGTGATCCCTTAACATAATGTAAATCTATCTGATTTTCTACTTTGTCTTTTATTTTTGTATAGAAGCCCCCCCCCCACCCTTTGTATATTTTTGGTTGCTCATTTTTATGGAAAGTACCAATTGATCTACCATGTAATTTTATTTTAGTTGTAATATGATTTTAAAACATGTTGTATGTGTACATGTTTTCATACCTTCATTTTGATTTTTTTTTAATATTAATTTTAAAATTTCACACTCTTCACGGCAGAAATTGCACCAGTCTATTACATTTTTGGGGTTAACCTCACTCTCTTCTGCGATTAACTTTTGAGACATATCCTTGCTCCAACAGTATGTTATCAGTATTATATGACGAAGGCTCAGATGACTCCTTTCAAAAAATGAACCTTTACGGACAGACCGTCGAAAACTGCAGCCCCAACACGACTATCTCACACCATCTCACACCATCTCACGCCATCTCACGCCATCTCACGTCATCTCACACCATCTACTCCTTTTTATATAAGCCACTAAAAATGCAGGAGCATGGCGAATTTCACATTGCTGCGAGTTCTTAATAAGCCTTCGCTTTGCTGGCCACTGCCAATGCCAACGTACATCATTTAAGTGTGTATGAGGTATTAAGCTGAATAAATTCGAAACTTCAGAGGCTACCTGCCACCCCCCCCCCAGGTATGACACCCCCATCAGCTGTTCCGGTGGAACTATTACATAGCCAGTAGTTTAAATAAATCTTGACATTTAAAACAAACACAAGACATTTTAAGTTTGTTTAGCAATAACTTAATTACGTATATAGCCAAGGGGCACATAAAAAATAAAAGAGAACTGTCAACGTTGAAACAAGAAGTAAAGCAAAATCAACAGGAAGTAGGTTAATTAATAAAGGTGAATACTAGTGGACGTCTATTGCCGTATCTACCTGATGCTTTAGATTACACTTTACACACGATAAAATCATTCTGCCATTAGCCGCCTCATCTTTCCTTTTGGTGACAGTTACGATATAATAAAGTAAATGTTCAAACGTGGCTCAATTTCCCAATCTTGATGCACTAATAGTAATAATTAGATAATTGATGTTGTAATAAGTAGATTTTTTTATGTTCTCACTTATCTCCCTTCAAGTGTATTTTTTTCTCCCTGGGAAATTATAATTTTTAAAAATACTTTTTAAAAACTTACATTATTTTTCCTAAAAGAATTCCAGTATAAATCCTTTGGAACTGGATCGGGTAGCCTATTTGTTAAGGCGGGATAAATTGATGGAGTTGACAAAATTCTTGCAGTCGTTGTCTCCCTTGGACCAGTAGATTGAACTTCAACACTTCAACAGCCCGTGGCATTTCGATATTATTGGGGAAGTAAAAACAATGACCACCCAACGAAAAGAAATATCTTAATGAACTCTGTAAAGGAAGAATACATCAGACGTCATGTCGATGCTTCCATTCAATCCCTTTATTTAAGAGAATTCTGTCAGCAGTGGCAAGACTTTTAAGTTAGGGTTTAGGATTTCACCAGAATTATTTTAACCATAAATGTTTACGTTCTGAGAACTTAATGAATATGGGGTACACGGTACTATATTCCTCTCTCTCTCTCTCACTCTCTCTCACTCCATATTTAGCTCTCTCCATCACTCTCTCTGTCTCTCTGGGGCCGGACCAAATCTATGAAACCAACTTTGGGCGATCCCACTGACCACATCAGTGGCCTGGCTCGGACCCCCCTCCCCACCTACAACGCCATACACACACAAACACAAACACACATATATATATATATATACAGTGTTTTTTTGTTTAAAAAAATAAATAGGTGCTGGTACTCAGAGAAGGATTACCTAACAGTTAACTACCAGTTCGCACCTCGATGCAAGCTAAATCACAACTGCAGAGAGACTAAATGTCTAAACCAATTTTATTTTATAATTAACCAACTTAAATTGTTTTATTATTGCTTTCTTAGTATACCGTATACATTTGTTATAATTGGTAAAATTTAACTAACAACTTATTCAAGTTATTCTTGATTTACTTTTAAAACATTGTGTTAAGTTCTCTTGTGTTTTATAGGAAAGAACCCTGTCAAAAATGAAAATGAAATACAAATATTGAATAAATTATTCATAATAAATTCCAAAGTTTGATAAAGTTCTCATCTGACGTATACTCCCGACTGCGTTCTTTGCTGTTGGTATCTGTAGCTGAATGTCTGAAGATACTGTTGTTGTCATCAATGAACTTCTTGTCGGGGTGATGCTAAGATTCATTTGCGAAAATCCGCTTTCGGCTTCACTTGAAGAAATTGAAATTGCACTGGGAGCAATTTGCAAACGAAGTAGTTTATCCGGAATGTTTTTTTCGATGATATATTCACGAAATCCGCGAATCATTATTCGTTCGTTTAATTGCAATCTTGTTGACACGTTTCTCATTTCTGTTTCGCCAAATGTTAAGTGAGTACCAATGTTGTCCGGCCATTGCTTTGTATCGAGCACTCGAGCCCAATATGCCAACTCAGCATCTTCACTAGAAAGCAACCTTTGTTTAATTGATTCTTGTAGTTTTTTGTAAAAAGCTTTTACGTCAATTGTTGGATCACTGGTACAGTTTATGGTGTGAAGTGAAACTCCTTTGAAAAGGTAACTATCTACAGCAGTGGCCACAGGTTACTGTCTACAGCAGTGGCCACAGGTTACTATCTACAGCAGTGGCCACAGGTTACTATCTACAGCAGTGGCCACAGGTTACTGTCTACAGCAGTGGCCATATGTTACTGTCTACAGCAGTGGCCATATGTTACTGTCTACAACAGTGGCCATATGTTACTGTCTACAGCAGTGGCCACAGGTTACTGTCTACAGCAGTGGCCATATGATACTGTCTACATCAGTGGCCACAGGTTACTATCTACAACAGTGGCCACAGGTTACTATCTACAGCAGTGGCCACAGGTTACTGTCTACATCAGTGGCCACAGGTTACTATCTTCAACAGTGGCCACAGGTTACTATCTACAGCAGTGGCCACAGGTTACTGTCTACAGCAGTGGCCACAGGTTACTGTCTACAGCAGTGGCCACATGTTACTGTCTACAGCAGTGGCCATATGTTACTGTCTACAGCAGTGGCCACAGGTTACTATCTACATAAGTGGCCACAGGTTACTATCTACATAAGTGGCCACAGGTTACTATCTACAGCAGTGGCCACAGGTTACTATCTACATAAGTGGCCACAGGTTACTATCTACAGCAGTGGCCACAGGTTACTATCTACAGCAGTGGCCACAGGTTACTATCTACATAAGTGGCCACAGGTTACTATCTACAGCAGTGGCCACAGGTTACTATCTACATAAGTGGCCACAGGTTACTATCTACATAAGTGGCCACAGGTTACTATCTACATAAGTGGCCACAGGTTACTATCTACATAAGTGGCCACAGGTTACTATCTACATAAGTGGCCACAGGTTACTATCTACATAAGTGGCCACAGGTTACTATCTACAGCAGTGGCCACAGGTTACTATCTACAGCAGTGGCCACAGGTTACTATCTACATAAGTGGCCACAGGTTACTATCTACAGCAGTGGCCACAGGTTACTATCTACAGCAGTGGCCACAGGTTACTATCTACAGCAGTGGCCACAGGTTACTATCTACATAAGTGGCCACAGGTTACTATCTACAGCAGTGGCCACAGGTTACTATCTACAGCAGTGGCCACAGGTTACTATCTACAGCAGTGGCCACAGGTTACTATCTACATAAGTGGCCACAGGTTACTATCTACAGCAGTGGCCACAGGTTACTATCTACAGCAGTGGCCACAGGTTACTATCTACATAAGTGGCCACAGGTTACTATCTACATAAGTGGCCACAGGTTACTATCTACATAAGTGGCCACAGGTTACTATCTACAGCAGTGGCCACAGGTTACTATCTACAGCAGTGGCCACAGGTTACTATCTACAGCAGTGGCCACAGGTTACTATCTACAGCAGTGGCCACAGGTTACTATCTACAGCAGTGGCCACAGGTTACTATCTACAGCAGTGGCCACAGGTTACTATCTACAGCAGTGGCCACAGGTTACTATCTACAGCAGTGGCCACAGGTTACTATCTACATAAGTGGCCACAGGTTACTATCTACAGCAGTGGCCACAGGTTACTATCTACATAAGTGGCCACAGGTTACTATCTACAGCAGTGGCCACAGGTTACTATCTACATAAGTGGCCACAGGTTACTATCTACATAAGTGGCCACAGGTTACTATCTACATAAGTGGCCACAGGTTACTATCTACAGCAGTGGCCACAGGTTACTATCTACATAAGTGGCCACAGGTTACTATCTACAGCAGTGGCCACAGGTTACTATCTACATAAGTGGCCACAGGTTACTATCTACAGCAGTGGCCACAGGTTACTATCTACAACAGTGGCCACAGGTTACTATCTACATAAGTGGCCACAGGTTACTATCTACAGCAGTGGCCACAGGTTACTATCTACATAAGTGGCCACAGGTTACTATCTACAGCAGTGGCCACATGTTACTATCTACAACAGTGGCCACAGGTTACTATCTACAGCAGAGGCCGCAATTTTATAATAAGGGCCTGAAATAATTTTCCTTTCTTCAAAAATCTGTATAACAGCCTTGATTTTTATCTGCTCTGTAGATGTCTATGTTGCGCTCTTTCAAATCCAAACTTAACTCTGACAATTCTTGGAGCGCATCGCACATCAATCCGAGGTCTAGTACAAATTCAGTAGAAGTAATCTTTCGCTGCAAACCTTCATACATGCATTGATCTTTTTTGTCTCTGGTTGAGTCAAGTTTTGCATCTTCAAAATGTTGTACCAAAACTTCATAATCTTCCCAAACTGCTAAAACAGAACGGAAGCTGGATGCCACCCATCGCGTGCTTAACATTCTTCAAATTTTTAACAACTCAGCCTCTTAAAATCGCGCACATATTTGCAATTCTCTGCGATTTTTGTGTGAAGAATGATAAACTACATACAGTTGATCAATGAGATAAACTACATACAGTTGATCAATGAGATAAACTACATACAGTTGATCAATGAGATAAACTACATACAGTTGATCAATGAGATAAACTACATACAGTTGATCAATGACATAAACTACATACAGTTGATCAATGAGATAAACTACATACAGTTGATCAATGAGATAAACTACATACAGTTGATCAATGAGATAAACTACATACAGTTGATCAATGAGATAAACTACATACAGTTGATCTATGAGATAAACTACATACAGTTGATCAATGAGATAAACTACATATAGTTGATCAATGAGATAAACTACATACAGTTGATCAATGAGATAAACTACATACAGTTGATCAATGAGATAAACTACATACAGTTGATCAATGAGATAAACTACATACAGTTGATCAATGACATAAACTACATACAGTTGATCAATGAGATAAACTACATACAGTTGATCTATGAGATAAACTACATACAGTTGATCTATGAGATAAACTACATATAGTTGATCAATGAGATAAACTACATACAGTTGATCAATGAGATAAACTACATACAGTTGATCAATGAGATAAACTACATACAGTTGATCAATGAGATAAACTACATACAGTTGATCAATGACATAAACTACATACAGTTGATCAATGAGATAAACTACATACAGTTGATCAATGAGATAAACTACATATAGTTGATCAATGAGATAAACTACATACAGTTGATCAATGAGATAAACTACATACAGTTGATCAATGAGATAAACTACATACAGTTGATCAATGAGATAAACTACATACAGTTGATCTATGAGATAAACTACATACAGTTGATCAATGAGATAAACTACATACAGTTGATCAATGAGATAAACTACATACAGTTGATCTATGAGATAAACTACATACAGTTGATCAATGAGATAAACTACATACAGTTGATCAATGAGATAAACTACATACAGTTGATCAATGAGATAAACTACATACAGTTTATCAATGAAATAAACTACATACAGTTTATCAATGAGATAAACTACATACAGTTGATCTATGAGATAAACTACATACAGTTGATCTATGAGATAAACTACATACAGTTGATCAATGACATAAACTACATACAGTTGATCTATGAGATAAACTACATACAGTTGATCTATGAGATAAACTACATACAGTTGATCAATGAGATAAACTACATACAGTTGATCTATGAGATAAACTACATACAGTTGATCAATGAGATAAACTACATACAGTTGATCTATGAGATAAACTACATACAGTTGATCAATGAGATAAACTACATACAGTTGATCAATGAGATAAACTACATACAGTTGATCTATGAGATAAACTACATACAGTTGATCAATGAGATAAACTACATACAGTTGATCAATGAGATAAACTACATACAGTTGATCAATGAGATAAACTACATACAGTTGATCAATGAGATAAACTACATACAGTTTATCAATGACATAAACTACATACAGTTTATCAATGAGATAAACTACATACAGTTGATCTATGAGATAAACTACATACAGTTGATCTATGAGATAAACTACATACAGTTGATCAATGACATAAACTACATACAGTTGATCTATGAGATAAACTACATACAGTTGATCTATGAGATAAACTACATACAGTTGATCAATGAGATAAACTACATACAGTTGATCAATGAGATAAACTACATACAGTTTATCAATGACATAAACTACATACAGTTTATCAATGAGATAAACTACATACAGTTGATCTATGAGATAAACTACATACAGTTGATCTATGAGATAAACTACATACAGTTGATCAATGACATAAACTACATACAGTTGATCTATGAGATAAACTACATACAGTTGATCTATGAGATAAACTACATACAGTTGATCAATGACATAAACTACATACAGTTGATCAATGAGATAAACTACATACAGTTTATCTATGACATAAACTACATACAGTTTATCAATGAGATAAACTACATACAGTTGATCAATGACATAAACTACATACAGTTGATCAATGACATAAACTACATACAGTTAATCAATGACATAAACTACATACAGTTTATCAATGGCATAAACTACATACAGTTTATCAATGAGATAAACTACATACAGTTTATCAATGACATAAACTACATACAGTTTATCAATGACATAAACTACATACAGTTTATCAATGACATAAACTACATACAGTTTATCTATGACAGAAACTATATACAGTTTATCTATGACATAAACTACATACAGTTTATCAATGACATAAACTACATACAGTTTATCTATGACATAAACTACATACAGTTTATCAATGACATAAACTACATACAGTTATCAATGACATAAACTACATACAGTTTATCTATGAATGTCTTAAATCTGTTGAGCCCTGAAACTTGTTTTATGACATCACCAACGGAGAGTTCCAGTCGGAGAGTTCCAGTCGGAGAGTTCCAGTCGGAGAGTTCCAGTCGGAGAGTTCCAGTCGGAGAGTTCCAGTCGGAGAGTTCCAGTCGGTGATTTGCACAATACCAAACCAGAACCGATGGAAACTTTTCTTTTTAAAACAATTTTATTTTATAATTAACAAATAATAATAATAAACCTTAAAATACAAGAAAAGTAATAATTTTTTCCCACATTGAAAAAGATGCCGGTACGCCGTACCGGTGCGTACCGTCACAAAAAATCACTGTATATATATATATATATATATATGTATGTATGTATATATAACATACATAAATTGCTGGAATGTCTCCGCTATATAGGTCATGCTCTGTGCAAAATTCTCTACTTCTCAGTCTTTATTTCATCTATGAGGGGCAACAACTCTTCTAATCAGTATGAGATCTAAAATACATAAAAATAACCGTAGAAAACCAAGTTTTTGACTATAAATCCTTTATGTACGAGACATAACTAAAAGAATCAACATACATAATTTGCAATGTATGTCACGTCTGTCTGTCCGTGACGCTACTGATTTTAGAAAGCAGCGCATCCAATTACTGCACCAAAAATAACTCTTTTCAAACGTTCCACATAAAATTGTGCAATATGAAAATAAATGAATAAATACAAAACAAAATAAAATAAATGCAAGTCCTGCATTACATTACTTTTTATTCAGATGTGTATTTTTTCAAAATATTTGCGCACCGATCAAGAATATATTTATAAAAAGTATTGTCAATAAAATACGCACCTTATTGCGCAACAGAAATCATTGTTCAATATAATACGCACCACGACACTATAGCGGAAAAATTTAACCTGTTGCATAGAGATAAATAAATATAATATAAAAATCCATTAATTTAATTACGGTAATTTCGATTTATCTGAAATTTTGACACATCATTTTTATCATCGGCACGAGTCTGCCTGCAAAATTTCAGCTCGCTAGCTTACGAGGAAGTGGGTTAAAAATCGATCCAAAGTTTTTTCGACAATCAACCATACACCACGAGTTAATATAAAGGATTTAAAAAGTAAACGGGCTAGCCGATGAGATTTTAGTTCTGTCCAATAATAGAAGAATTAAACAGTGGTCCGGAGAAAATATATATTAAACAAGTAATAAAAACTCGAATGAGTATTTAAACGCAATTTCCAACAAAGAATTTCCGAATTTTTATTCAAGGGAGATCATTCTAGATTACATTAAAAGTCGATTCAGATAAGTAATTCTGAAGATAAACACAACTACATCACACCAAGAATGTGTCAATATAATACGCTACGCGCAACAATCCAAAATAAGCATTCACAAAGCGGGAAAACCCCATTGACTATTAAACAATATAATTTGCAATGTCTGTCCGTGACGCTACTAATTTTAGAAAGCAGGGAAAACCAAATTACTGCACCAATGCATCAAAAGGTTTACGGTTTACAGATGCGCCGTAAAAAAAATTTATATGACGTCATTGTTTTCGCTCATACATGTATTTTAATTTTGGAAAAGGAATCAATGTAAAAAGAGGATTTGATGATGGTTAATTATAAAATCAAAAAACAAAGGGGGCGCCTTAGGCGCCCTACAACCCCTATTATAAAATACTTTGTGTACATTTCAGAAAGTTTAATATTTCGTATTTATCAAACAAGGACAAGTTAGTTGGGCTTTTGAAAAGGTCAGCGCCGTAGGCGCCCTAAAAAAAGTGCATTTTTAATAAAATAAATAGATTTCATCTGAAAACTTCCGTCATTTCTGACGGGTGATACGCTAGTAAACAATAGAATAGCCCAAGTCACAGGTTGGAAGGAAGGATCCGTAGTGCTATGACGTCATTTTTTAATCTTATATTTAAGTATATATACAAGGCGCGCATCAGGAGGTGTGCAAAATTCTAAAAATTATAAAATAAATATTATATGACGTCATAGTTTTAGCTTATATTTTAATTTTGTAAAAGATAGCGATTTAAAAAGAGGATTTGAGGATTGATAATTATAAAATACTTTGTGTACATTTCATGAAGTTTAATATTTCGTATTTATCAAACAAGGATAAGTTACTTGGGCTTTTTACTAACAAAAAAAAAGTGGGCGCTGTAGCCGCCCTACAGCCCAAGTGGGCGCCGTAGACGCCCTAAAACCCCTAGTCATTCTATATTACATTAAAAGTAATTTCAAATCAATAATTTTGAAACCAAAGGGGTCGTCCATAAAGTACGTCACTCTCCAGAGGGGGGGGTGTAAGAAAGTGTGACACTTTGTGACAGGGGGAGGGGGGTCCAGCCATGTCTGACGTCACGGTGTTTTATATTAAATTTTAATTATTTTGTTAATAAAAAAAAACATTTTTGTTGGAGTGTGACGTACTTTAGGGAGGGGGGGGGGTCCAACATTTGTGATAGTTGGTGACAGGGGGAGGGGAGAGTTAAAATGGTCAAAAATAGCTTGACGTACTTTATGGACGGCCCCTAAGCAAAAAAATTGCTATCTACAAATTGCTGCTAAAATTACGGGAGTCGAACGAAAAGAGTTTTGTTAAGCATTCCTTCTCCAACATTGTTTTAAATATCATTAGCTACCGTTTGGCGTTTGTTTCAACCCGATAGATGTTATGGTTGGCGAGAAATTGACAAAATACGGATTTTTTTTCGTTTTTTTTTAAATTTTCCAAGCAATCCAGTAAATCTTGTCGGTATTTTTTTTAGCCCGTGCACACCCTAGGGACCTCCTTAACATATTTGCAAAAAGCCCGAACCCTCTATCTGGTATGGTTCAGGAGGAGTTGCTGTTCAAAGCTCGAAAAGACTGGCCAGACATTTCGAATCTATAAACGCAATTCCCAAGGGAAATTGCGTTAAAAAATAAATAAAACACATAACAAACTAATCTCACTGATGCGTTTGTGAGGGGCGGGAACCTTGGACACCAAAACAATATTTTACAAATCGCGAACACCGATGTATACTACGTTCAATTTTTCATGGTCAAACGTATTTTGTATTAAACGAAAAAATAATACATAACAGATTTTTTTAAAAACCAAACAAAAACCATATTTGAGCTAATCTCCATCTATTTAGTGTAACAATCTAAAGTATTATTTTCTTTTGCATGTAATTCTCACCAGTGTTTAATTTATCCTTGAAAAAATAAGAAAACAAAATTATTAGAAGACGAAAACACGCATGCTTAAAATACTTGCTTTCATTTAATATATTTTTTTTTAAAAAACCAATTCGATGGGATAACAAACAAAAAAAAACACCAAAAAAAAACAAACAACAAGCGTTTCTTTATAATTTTGGTGGAATAAAAGCCACAGTTTGTCATATTATGTTAATTTTATCTACGGTTGGCTATGGCTCCTTGGGCTCACATTAAAATACGCTTTTTTACGCTTATTATAATCATTTTTTCTTCCTGTCGTTTAGGAGAGAGAGAGTTTTCCTAACGTATTTCCATTTGTGCTGATCAAATTGTTCTTGTCAACAATGGCAACGGAAATGTCCCTGGTGGAAAGTTGGGTAGTTGTGTGTGTTGAACAGACAGACCACGCTTCTAGCCCTCCTGCTTCTAGGGCCCCCATTATTACACCTCGCAGATCACACTTCTAACCCCCCACACACCTCAGCTCCTACGACCCCCATTATTTCACTGATCATACAACGCTTCTGGAACCCCCCCCCCTCCCCAAAACGCCACCGTAGAGACCTTTTCTCCTCGCGGGTTTTTCGCGCCGCGCACAAAGTGCGACAACCAACACCCGCACCGTCGGTCTCCGCGCGTTGATTGGGTGCCGCGCCAATCAGGGCTGTTCATCAAAACATTACTGCTATTTATATAAGCCGTGCAATTGTCCCCCCCTACACATTCCCTGTTTATAGAAATGTCCCTCTGGCGCAGCGGATCTGGTCGGCCATAGAAAGTGTTATAGGGAAGAAAAAAAAACTCATCCGGACCCAGGGCGCATTGAAATAGTCGTGGTCGCCCGTTTGTCGAATACAGGATGGCGTTGAAACGGGAAGAAAAAGTGGGGTGGGGGGGGGTGAAGCACTGGGCGAATGATAATTTCGGCTTTAGGTAGGCTAGGATGGGGTGCGGCTAATGGCTCGTCTCCGCCGCGCTGAAATCTACGAACGGGATAGTGTTCAATGAATGCCACACAAAAATGTTTCGAAGTGGCTATTCGGACCCGGGTCCGTATAGCCTGCGATTGCTATTCGGACCCGCTAGGCGTAGTAAGCGTTAATTTTAAAGAATTTTCTTTAAAAGTTTAAAAACCATCCATTTCCCATCGAATCGTGCTGGCCGCATCGATAGCGCACTCGATCCCCATTAGGAGTTTCGGGGTTCGATCCTTAGTTGGTGAGTCTGTAAATTTTTTTTTATTACATGAATTGATAATTAATAATATTTTTTCATGGTTTGTCACTGACAGAATCACATTTAAGGTTTAGGGATAGGTTTTACATACTACTTACTACTTAGGCCTAAGCCTATAGTTATAGGGTGTGGGTTAGGTTTAGTAATAGGGTGTGGGTTAGGTTTAGTGATAGGTTTTAGGGTGTGGGTTAGGTTTAGTGATAGGTTTTAGGGTGTGGGTTAGGTTTAGTGATAGGTTTTAGGGTGTGGGTTAGGTTTAGTGATAGGTTTTAGGGTGTGGGTAAGGTTTAGTGATAGGTTTTAGGGTGTGGGTTAGGTTTAGTGATAGGTTTTAGGGTGTGGGTTAGGTTTAGTTTCGTGATAGGGATTGTTACTCCTTTCTTCAATTTTTTTTTCTTAATTTTTTCTCCCTGAGCGTAAAATTACTTTTAAAACAATCCAAAAACAATGAAATTAACACAATTTTAACTTTTTAAACACTTTTTTAATCTAAAAGAACCCGCCTGGGTCCGAATAGCGATCACAGGCTATGCGGACCCGGGTCCGAATAGCCGCAGCCAAAATGTTTCGGTACCCGGTGGTCAAGGTACTGCTGAAACCCAAAGGAGTTGGGGAGGAGGGGGTGCTACTTTTTGTAATGGCTGAAAAGTGTGCAGTGGTGTGGATCGGAAGGTGCGGATGTAATTACGAGCTCGGCCCCTCGAGGAGTTTGTGGTGTTTAAAAAAATAGGCTGAGGGGAGGCAAATAAGAGCTTCTCATTCCCTACGTGCCTCAAACACCAGCTACTCCAGCGAGGAAGGTATATTATTATTTTTTTAAGAGAATCCCTGATATGCAAGTACGGTATGTTTATTTTTGCGCACTTCCGTGGGCAAATGATTCGCTAGTGCAGGGGTCGGAAAACCATGGCTCGCGAGCCAGATGTGGCTCTATTGATGGCTGGATATGGCTCTTAGACAAATGTTCGAGTATAAATTTTTAAAAAGTTTGTTCAGACTCCTTTGATTTAAATATTAGTTGCATATAAAAACAGCATAACAATGTTATTAAAAAGTATTCAGAAACAAAATTATTGTACTTTTACTGTTGAAACTACACAGAATACACACATTTACTTGATTTTTTTAGTTTTAAACATAATGTATGAGTATGGCTCTCACAGAATTACTCTTCAAAATATGTGGTGTTTATGGCTCTCTCAGACAAAATATGTGGTGTTTATGGCTCTCTCAGACAAAATATGTGGTGTTTATGGCTCTCTCAGACAAAATATGTGGTGTTTATGGCTCTCTCAGACAAAATATGTGGTGTTTATGGCTCTCTCAGGCAAAACGTTTCCCGACCCCTGAGCTTGTGGTAAGACATAACTTCTAACGGGCCATCCGTAACTAACGTCACCGTATTTTGGACCCTCATCCCTCCCACCTTCCCCACTAACCGTCATAGTATTGTATCTATCATTAACTTAAACAATGACCACAAACTCACCCCCCTCCCCACCATCCCCCGAGGCGGGAAATCTGTTATGGGTATTAACACTCATGCCACAACTACGGGGGAATCGAGTTTACCAATGAGCGGAGAACTGAACAGTTAAATACTGAATATATGAGGAACTGAACAGTTAAATACTGAATATATGAGGAACTGAACAGTTAAATACTGAATATATGAGGAGCTGAACAGTTAAATACTGAATATATGAGGAACTGAACAGTTAAATACTGAATATATGAGGAACTGAACAGTTAAATACTGAATATATGAGGAACTGAACAGTTAAATACTGAATATATGAGGAACTGAACAGTTAAATACTGAATATATGAGGAACTGAACAGTTAAATACTGAATATATGAGGAGCTGAACAGTTAAATACTGAATATATGAGGAGCTGAAATTTTAAACTTTGTATCAAGTTTTGAAAAGAAAAAAAAGTTGTCTTGTCTAATCTATACAGACGCTCCTTCTATACAGAAGATTAATGCGTCCACAGACCATGCCGGTCTGTTGGCAAGTGAAGCAGCGTTCACAGGCCACGGCTATAAGGGTTCCATGCATTACCCAGCCGCCTTTATTTCCCTAACAAGTGTTAGGTACCCATTCGGAGCTGGGTGGACTCAGGGACACCCTAGGCCCCGGGAACAAATTCTTGCCTTCACATGAATTCGAATAATAAATATATTCTTTTAATAAAGAATTTTCAAGGGAGATAAAAATGACATTAGAAGGGCAGAATGGAGATAAGGGATTACATTTTTTAAATAAAAAAAATTAATGATATAAAATATTTAAAAAATCTTTTTTTAAAAGGACACGCTTTTATTTACATATAGAAAGTGCACTAAAAAGAAGAAAATAAAAATTTTCAATCCGTGAACCTATCGACTGCACATAAAAGCGTGGGGCACCCATCACAACTCATTTCTTATTGCAACTACTCTTTTGCATATAGATACATTTTTCTAATTAATATGATAGTAGCATGTATATGATCAAAGTTGTGAAACTTTAAATGTTTATTAATATTCATATAAATTTGTATTTATGTTTCGCAGCTTTGTACATGATTGCGAGTTGTGATGAGGGCCCCACGCTTTTATGTGCAGTCGATAGGTTCACGGATTGAAAATTTTTATTTTCTTCTTTTTAGTGCACTTTCTATATGTAAATAAAAGCGTGTCCTTTTAAAAAAAGATTTTTTAAATATTTTATTTTCTACTTTTTAGTAACACAATTTTTTAATCAATTTTTTGACATAATCAACTCAATTTAATTAGTCAAACTTCGTTGTCTATAACTTAAATGTGATAGTGGTAAAAAGATAGATTATTAATTACAAATTTATGTATTTAAAAAATAACAGTTTCCCCAACTGAAAATTGAACCCAGTACCTCCAGGTCGAAAATCCATTAAGCTAACAATTGGGCCAACTAGGCTACACAAATACCAGTTGTTCCTCTTGTATTATCATGTCAATTTAGATTTAGTTTCGAATTACTGAGCTGTTTAACACCTGGAATGTCGTCATCCATGGCTGGTTGTGAACTCCGGTGACATTCACGTGAAAGTCAAGAATAGCACGGATACAGATTATATATAAAGATAAACGTAAAAATGCATTTATTTAATTACGGTACATTCGATCGATCTGAAATTTTGATACAATGTATTATCATCCAAGATCTATCTGTGGTAAAATTTTGAGATCTCTAGGACCATCAGAAGTGGTTTAATTTTACGTTACAAGATTTGACGGATACAACATACAAACAGTGTGAGTTAAATAAAAGCTTGTAATAAATGATAAACTCTGAGTTTAATTGTTTATAAAAGTTAGTCCTTAATTTTAACGAATACCTTTTAACTTTGGTTTAAGGATATTTTTGACCAGTTACAACAACGCAAATACATTTAATTGTACTATAGGCTTAGGTCTATAGTACTGTGTTACGTCCGCAAGGGTTATGGACTCTCTCACTTACAATAAAGTTGAGAGAAATTATTAAATGGCTCGTTTCACACGGCACGTAACACAAAAAGACAGATTTAACACAGTAACTGACTTTACAATACTTAGTTTAATGCGATAACAATTACAAGTAAATGACAATTAAACACACGATACCTTGTGGTTAGGAATAAATAATATAATTAGTTTAACTCTAAACCTTATATAACAATATCCAATAATAAAATAAGCTAATAATGTAAAAGGATGAAAACTCACAACAATAGCCGATAGCGTTTACAATAGAATGTTAACAGGTAGCAATAGTGATAGTGGCCAGCCTAGCTTTATACTCTTCTCTTGCGATGAAGGCAATTGCTCTCTCTAGTTCCCTCCTCTTCTATCTCTCCATGCCCCTATATATATAAATACCAATCGAACTTTCTCGTTCTAGAACGAAATGTTTCTCGCAATTAGGCTGATCGAGAAAGTTCCAGGTAAATCGGTGTAAACAACCGAAGGGTCAGATGGGTGGAGCCAAACACGCTGAGGTCAGCTATGTACCCTTGACCTGTCAAGACTTGAATAGAGAGGTGGGGCACGGTGATAAATTACATGGACCCGTGGCATCCCTACGCATTCATGGCAAGTGGGGGAGAGAGGAGAGGGGGTGGGGGTAGTACCTAACAACTGTTAACAATAGAATGAAACGAACGTACACTTTTTGAACTAGGATTGATGTTTGCTTTCATCGCACATCTAATAGATGAATGGATACATACCATAGTTAAGGGTTACTGAACACAACAAATTCTTTAAAAAAAACAAACAAAAAAAAACGTTTTAAGGTAATTTCTGAGAATTTTAATTTGTAAGGACTGTAGTTGCTATTATTAGAACTGCTGGCTCTTTTCCTGATTCCATATTGTAAGTTCTGTAGCTGTGTCCCTCACCTTTAATTAATGTTGCAAATAAACCACCTCAACACTTGGGATGTGAATTCCTACTGATCGATATCCCTATTGTAAAGCCCGTCAATACAAACAAGTTTACAAGAAACGTTGCTGAAGACTTATCACAAGCAATTCTCCTTGGATAAATCTTTTTAAAAAATATAAAAAAAAACAATCAGAAAAGACCATACATGCAACTACCAATCAGAAAAGACAAAACATGTACCCACCAATCAGAAATGACGATATATGTACCTTTTATTTTTATGCTGATGTCTTACTACAGTGATTCTGTAAGGAAAATTAATCTCCCCCATTTCTCACTTTTACTCTAGAGTTGATTCCTAAAGCCTAAAGCTCTCACATGGACACACGGACACTGACACATAAGGACACACTGACACACACGGACTTACTATCACACTCGCACATACGGACACACTGACACACATGGACGCTGACACAAAAAGGCACACAGACACAGTAACCCGCACTCACACATACGGACACACTGACACATACGGTATGATACGGACACACTGAAACACATGGACTCAACTATTCCCCCAAAATAATTTTTGGAAATAATAGCCCCTGAAGCATGCATGATTTCTAATGTCCCACTGAAATGCAATCAGACAATTATGATGTGGGACTTTCTTTCGTTTGCGATATCTGCACGATGCTACTAAACTAAAAATTAATATATATATAATTCTCTTCATGGGACCATGCCAGGCAAGTAAGCAGCAAAAATATGTGCAACCGAGCATGACGAATGACCCTCGCTCGGGTCAACTAAACACAGTTAACGGTTGGCAAGCGAAGGTTGTGGAGGGGTGGGGCATGTCTTGAGACAGCAATGTTTTTTACATTCACTTTCGAAGTTCCTGCACAGTGTGTATGTATTTCGTAGTATATTGGTTATTACATCCGCCTAACATGCGGAAGGTCTTAGGTTCAAGCCCAAGTGGAAACATGTTTTTTTTAAAATTTTTAAAAATGTCAATGCCTATTCTTTTCCCCCCTTTCTTAGCAAACATAAACACCGCTTCGCATGTCACGGAAAAAAGCTTTTTTCAATGTTATATCAATTCCTTCACCAGGTACCTGTCTGTTTCTATTGGTCGCATATTTCGTTCATGGACGAAGTTGTTGCTCTCCAACTTGGCTTCATGGCTGTAATATTTGTTTATATATTGTGGCGATGTCCTAAATACTTACCAGAAATGCTTCGGTTGTCCCCCATCGTTCACTCGCGTTGTTCCCATTTGTTGGTGCTGCTGTTTGTGTCCATTCTCCCCCTCCCTTTTTTTCTTGCACTATCTATGAGCAAGTCTGCGGCGTATGCTACGCCGCGGGGCGTCTAGTTATAAAGA